>MU385741.1:463501-532649 GCA_022497155.1 Whalleya microplaca | reverse complement strand
TATAAGTTTTTATAAAAAATATATAATTTAATTATTTTAATATATATAATTAATTTTTATATATTTATATAATTAATTTTTTAAAGTGCTTTTTCTTTTTATATATAATTAATTTTTTAAAGTGCTTTTTTTTTTTATATATAATTAATTTTTTAAAGTACTCTTTCCTTTTATATATAATTGATTTTTTAAAGTGCTTTTTCTTTTTATATATAATTGATTTTTTAAAATGCTTTTTCCTTTTATATATAATTGATTTTTTAAAATGCTCTTTCCTTTTATATATAATTGATTTTTTAAAATACTTTTTCCTTTTATATATAATTGATTTTTTAAAATGCTCTTTCCCTTTTACTAAAACGCCCTACTTTTTTAAATCATTTATTTAATTTTACCCTACTTGTTATACCCCCCTTTACTATACTCTTTACTATATACCACATATTACATAATTTAATTAATTTTTGCTATAACTATTACACTTATTATATCCCGCGGTCGCATTTAATTAACTTTAATTAATTAATTAATATAATCGCGAAATAATCGACTTTTAAATAAATATAACCGGTAGTAAATATATAACTAATTTACTTTTTTTACCTTTATTATTTCTATCATTTCTCGCAATCGCATTTAACTAAATTTAATTAATTAATTAATATAATCGCGAAATAATTAATTTTTAAATAAATACGACCGGTAGTAAGTATATAACTAATTTACTTTTTTTACCTTTATTATTTCTGTTATTTCTCGCGATTACATTTAACTAAATTTAATTAATTGATCGAAATAATCGCGAAATAATCGATTTTTAAATAAATGCAACTAATAAAAGGCTTATAACTAATTTACTTTTTTTATCTTTATTACTCCTATTATTTCTCGCGGTCGTATTTAATTAAATTTAATAAATTAATCGAAATAATTACGAAATAATCGACTTTTAAGTAAATACGACCGGTAAAAGGCTTATATATAACTATTTCACTTTTTTACCTTTATTATTTCTATTATTTCTTGCGGTTACTTTTAATTAAATTTATTTTATTAGTTAAAATAATTACGAAATAATCGACTTTTAATTATATATTTATTTATATTAAACCGACTATATTATTTAAAAATTATTTATAAGCAACTATTAGCTTAAGGTATAAGATAAAATATCTAGTTAATAATTATTCGCTAATTATTATAAATAAATAACTCGAAATCTAATATTAAAGCTAGATTTTAATATACGTTATTAAATAATTCCCAGTTTAAGGGTCCGATTTCTACCATTAATTAAGCTAAGGTAAATGCCCCTAAATAATTAATAAATAATCGTATACTTATTTTTTATAATATAAAATACCGATACTATTAAATTTATGGACGTAGTAATAAATAAGGAAACTACCGATAATAATAATTTAAACCTTTTAATAAAATAATGAAATAATTATGAAATAATCGGATATTAATAGGCTTTATAAAAAAAGCATAAATTTTCGCGAGTTATAAAACTTATATTAAAAAAAAAATACGGTTAAGCTTTAGCTTTAGTTTTAGCCTAATAATTAAAAAATATTAATTTTAGCATTAGAAATCGACAATTAAATTTAAAAATAATTATTTATAAAAAACTAGGGTATAATTAAAAATAACGCCGATAATAATACCGAAATAAATAATAATAATCTTAGAAATAAAAATATTAATACCGATAACTTTACGAGTAAAAATAATAATGCCGATAATTCTATTAATAAAAATAATAATACCGATAACTTTATAAATAAAAATAGTAATGCCGATAACTTTATAAATAAAAATAGTAATAATAATTAATATTACAATAAAAAATTCTAGATTATATTAGACTTAAATAATAATTTTAATCTTACTTTTTAAAATAATAACCGGAGTAAATATAATAAAGTAGTACTTAATTATAAAGCTAATAACAATAATAAAAATAACGAGAACAATAAAAAAATAAATATAAATAATAAAATTATTATTATAATTATTAAAAACTTTACCGAAAAAAAATAGCGATATATTAGTATAAATTTATTACTTTTAAAAAAAAAAATACCGATTTTAAGCTTAAAAAAGTTTAATTTACCGTAAATAAAAAAGGCTATAAAACTATAGCTCGTAAAATACCTATTTTATTAACTAAAGAAAAACCTCAAAAATAGATAAAAAAAAAACTCCTATTTTTAATACGCCTAACGCGCGGTAACTAAAAATACGTAAATAAAGGCTAAAAAATATATAAAAAGATTATTTTATAATTATTTTATTAATCTAGTTATAATTACTGCTTTACGTAAAATTCGTTATTACTAAAAAAGTACCGACCTTTTAATTTTTAAAGCCGCTTTTTAACGACTTATCCGGGAAGTTTTTTAGTAATTTAATATAAAGTATAAATAGCAAACTTTTATTATATTTAGCTTTTAGGAAACAGCTAAATCTATTATAATAGAAATAATAAAAAGTATAGTTATTAATAAAATAATTATAAAATAATTTAATAAATTTTTAATATTTAATTTAGCTTATATTTATATTAATCGAATTATATTATAAATTAAAAATATAACTTTAATAAAAATAGTTATTAATTATTTTTTAATTTTATAAGAAATATAGTTAAAAAATTATATGCCTAATTTACTAAAACAATAGATATACTATAAAAAAGTAGCTCGAAAGAATCGGGCGATATAAGAAAAAACGGCTTTAAAATAATATTAGGTTATATTAGCTCGACAAACTTTAAAAAACCGAAAGATATAAAAAAAAGGTTAATAATTTAAGACTGTAAAAAAATAATTTTTTATAGCTTAATTAAAGTAATAATTTAATAGCATTTAATTTTTAAAAAATACTAGCGTTTAAAATACGAAATTTTATATAAATACCTTTATTATTTATTAGTATAAATATTTAGGCATTTGCTAGTTTATATTAATATATAAGTTTTAATTAATTATTTTATAATTATTTTGAAATTTTATCTGTTTTATTAATATATATATATTTCTTATAGGAGTCTTATAGGAATATATAATAGGAGGGAAATTTTGTAAGAGTCCTACTACTAGCGTGGGACTTATATAGGAGTCCCATTACTTCCTATGGGAATTGGTGGGAGTCCTATGGGACTCCCATGTATAAGTCTAACAACAACTTATGCTTTTGTTGTACGAGGCGGCATTTGGGGATCTATGATTGGGAGCGCTCACTGCTCTGACCTCCACCTATTCTATTAGTGTCCTGCGGTCAGCAATGAATAACCAACACACACCTTCAAGGTTCTCATGCAAGTCTGGAAAGTGTTGGTTCCATTATCTATTGCTGACTGCAGGCGTGTACATACAGACCGCACAGTGTGTCCCCAGTAATTCAGCAGCTAGCGCTAGCTCCCCCCACACTCCCCCGGTTAGATAGGCCTTACTCATTAGCGCGCGCGTCTGCCGTCGGAGATGATGATCGATCTGCGGGGGAGGGGCACGGGAGGCACCGAGCTAGCTAATGTACATGGGCGGGGGGTGTGTGAAGTAAGGCCGTAGTGGAGATGGTTACTAGGTAGCTCCAACACTGTATAGATGTTGCTGAAGAAGCATCCTTCCCTTGCCTAGGTACGTAATGTAAGCCTTCTTTTCCTCACTCATATACCCATCCATCCGTGATATGGCTCGCACAGCCACAGTGCCGTATCTGCAGTATGCGCAGATATATTCACCTTAAACTCCCGCCGCCACCCTGATACCGAGGTAGGTAGTCTGTCTCATTTATCCCTGCCAATCGTTTCTGTAGGCCAACTACGCGAACCAAGCTCCGCAGAGAAAAAGGAATATCATCATGTCGTCCGAGACTCCCACTGTATTTGTGAGCATGGCCACCGGCACCCAAGGTGGTGCCCTGGCCCGACAGCTCCGGGGCCTAGGATGGAACGTCCGCGCCACGGCGCGGGACCTCCATCGCCCCGAGGCAAAGGCCTTACAGGATATCGGCGTCCATCTTACGCCCGGAGACTGGGATGACGAGGACGCTCTGCGTACGGCGCTCACCAGCTGCACCAAGGCCTTCATCGGGTATACGGCGAACCTGCTGGACTTCGAGGCTGCGCCTCGACGAGCCCAGCGTGCGGTTCGTCTCGCTAGGGAGGCTGGTGTCACACAAGCCATCTGCACCACCACGCTGGGCACTGCCATGCTCGAGGAGGGCAAGACGCCGCCGGTCCCGCCGACGCCTCTGTTTGCCCAGCACTTTGCCAGCAAGCGGCGCGTGGAGAGGGCCATCGAGGAGGGGGGCTTCGACAGCTGGACGGTCCTCCGTCCCGGCTTCTTCATGGCCAACTTTCTCGACCCCAAGGTCCGGTACGGATATGCCGACCTGCCCGGGAAAGGCGAGTGGGCTAACGTCATGACGCCCGACCTGACCCTCGGCCTGGTGGACCACGAGTACATCGCCAAGTTCGCCGCCGCCGCCTTTCAGGACCCGGCCAGATTCAACGGCATCCGCGCCGGCCTCGTCACCGAGGAGCTGCCCGTCCAGGAGATGCTGGACCAGCTCGCGGCGGCCATCGGCGATGGGCGGACGCTCAAGGCGCACTTTATGACGGATGAGGAGCTCGACAAGGCCGTTGCGGAAGGCTCGTGGGCCATCTTCTCTCGTGAGCGGTGCGTGCGCTATATGGACGCCCTGGCGGACACCGAGGAGCTCGAGAGGCTAGTGCCGGGGTTGACTACGTTCAAGCAGTACTTGGAGAGAGAAAAAGAACTGGTCAAGTCCACCTACTTGTCGTCGTAGATGTGAAGCAACATTTATTTTGGAAAAGCTGTGCCAGCGAGTTACGTCCTTTTCTCGGAAAGATAGAAGGCTGTAGTTGTAAAAACGAATATTTCAATCATAAATGGACTCATATCAAACATCTAACTAAACTTGACCCGTCTAATCTCGTTAAAGCTATTAAGGGCTAACCAAGCGTCAGCCGACCTGTTCCCTTCCTTGTGCCGGGAATCTATGGATATAAATTTGTACAAGCCCTTTGCAGCACATAATATACACACCGACTTCCTTCACAAACACGAAATAGACATTCTAAGATTACACAGTCTCCCTTGGTATGCGCTCTCTGGTGTCATATGTAACGGTGTACCCGTCCGTCCTGGTGATTTGCTGGACAGGGATCTGGTCATTGCTTCCGCCATGTTGACGGAATCTGTTAAGAGGGTCTCCTACGCCCACCGAAGTCTTGGAGGTTCCCTTTGCGTTGGGAATGTGGTTCAGCTTGTTAGAGTCGGTGTCCAAGTCGGAGTACCCGTTGGAAGCGTCGTCGCTTGCGGATGACTTCCTCATGTACATGTAGTATTTTCTTAGATTGCTCAGCTTGGAAAAGTTAAGCTTCATGACAGCACGCAGAGTTGGGATGCAGCCCATGATGATGACGACAGACTGCTCCGTGTAGCCGTAAATAAGCTGTGTGCTGCTACTATACTGCACGTCGGGCGTTCCCACGGCCGCGTTGGCGACCTGACCGAGGGAGATCGTTTTCAGGATGGACATGGCCATGCTCAAGAAGGAACCACATAAGACGAATATGAGACTGATCCTCTCACGAAGGGGCATGTGGAGCTTCCAGACGAAGATGACGGGGAACAAGGCATATGTGAGATCAGAGAAGGTGCAGCATGCTGCAGACAGGAGAGAGAGAAAGAGTTAGCGACCTGATAGAAGACATGAGGAATTGTCTGGTGGACTCGTACATTGATTGAAGTATGCGGTATACAACCAGATTCTTGTGTCCCAGCGTCGCTCGGGAGTGAGGGTGAAGTTCCATAGTGCCTCGACTGGCCTGACCTGCAAGTAGGTCAAGGGCATCTGGACGATGCCTGCAACCCACATCAGGGCCGTGAAGGAGATCAAGTAATAGGTGAACCACCTGTGTGGCGAGAAGAGGCGGCTGAGCAGGATAGCGACGGATGTTCGCGACAACAGGCCGACGAGGATTCCGGGCGGCACCGACACCCAGTTGTCCTTGAGGATGGTAATCATCTCCTCCGGGTACAGACTGCGGTCATGTTTGCCCATGCCATGGGTGTATGAACTCGTGGCCAAGGATTGAAGGGCCAGTTGAATTATCTGCCGGACAACATGAGTTAATGTTGGCGATGCCTCAAGAAGACGAAGTTCGTGACTGTTGGGGATGTATGCTCACCACAGCCGCGAGCATGAGATAATCACTCCAGCCCCAAGAAACTTGCTTGTGCTTACGCACGATCAAGCGAGCCGTGACGAATCCTAGAGCGAGTATCTGGAATATCCAAGTGATGGCCATGATCATAGGCCCCCGGCCAAGGTCATCTTGGTCAACGGGTGGCGGAAGAGCGCCGTCCAAGGAAGACATGACGATCAAATTGAGCAGCAGCAGCGAATACAGACAGGTCGTCGAGCAGCAGTCAATACCGACAATAAGGACGCATAAGCGGCATCAAGACACGAGGGGGAGGGGTGACAGGTCTTATAGTACGTACCGACCATCGGACCAGCTAGCCAGCCTCATGGCGTTCCACAAGCTCAGCAGATACATGCGTAATTGGAAATGCAACCTCCAGACTCATAATAGTATAAGCACTATGCAGTAAGAATCCGCGTAGGATTCCTCCAGCTTTCGAGCCCGAGTATGGTTGCACCCAACTATCATTCTTCCAATAGGACAAGGGTGTGTGTTGGAAAGAAGGGGGTGTGGGCACGTAAATATCTAGGTATCTAGGTACACTGTATCAATACGGAACCAATGACGGAGCCGGGACTCTCTCCATGATACTTATAATAGAACACATGTGCATTGAAGTCCCTTCTCGTCAACCAACAGCCTTATATCGTACCTAGGTACCCAAGCCCTAGCCGCCGACACCCGTACATATGCGTACATAATCACAAAATCACGGGATTAGACCGGCTGTTTTCGCTGGACCGGTTCCATCCATTTTGCATTCCCTACCTATCGCGTGCTTCGTAATCCTCATCAATCCCCTGCCACCCCTTGCGTCATCTACCTTAGATACATGACCCTGCTGCAGAACCGTAAGGCCCGCTGAATCCTTCCAGACGGTTTTTGTACACACAAGTGTTACGTGGGACTGGGGCCTTTCAGGCTGGCAGGCTGGCTGTGCCCTACTCCAACAACTGCTGGTAGTACAACTATAGACCATCGGGGAAAAGTAAATACCGGACAGGCGAGGCAAATCTACATACTCACAGGGCCCCCCGTCCTCCGAGGCTGCCAGGCCAACTTCCAACCGTCATCCATCGCGTAGGCTCGACATTCTAGGCTCGACATTCCACCGTCGCCGCCATGGAAGCTCTCTCCAGCTTGCTATCGTGGCAGAGCATTGCCGCTACCATTATCCTCTACTATGTGACAGTTGCGCTGTACCGGCTGTACTTTCATCCCTTAGCTCGATTCCCTGGCCCTAAACTCGCGGCCGTGACGCGATTGTACGAAGGCTATTATGATCTTTACCAACGCGGCCAGTATACCTTCAAGATAGCAGAACTGCATAAACAGTACGGTGAGGAGGATCTAGTAGTCCCCGCGTGCCCCACCGTCATTACTCACACACATCTGGAACAGGCCCAATCATTCGTATTAGCCCCTACGAGCTTCACGTGAATGATCCGGCTTTCTTTGATACTCTCTATAACCGCCAGGAAGGAGTATGGCACAAGTACGATTGGTCGGTCGATGCCTTCGCGACAAAAGGTGCGACTATCTGGACGGCCGATCACACTCTTCACAAGAACCGTCGTCTGCCTTTGAGTCCCTTCTTCTCAAAGGTCAAGGTGTCGAATCAGCAGGACATGATTATGAGACATGTCCAAGCGCTTTTTGACAGATTGTCGGGCTTTGCCGCATCTCAGAAGACCGTAGACCTCGGCGCCGCATTTACAGCTTTCGTCCGTGATGTTGTAAACGAGTATATATTCGGGAAGCATTACAATGATCTTCAAAAGGAGGACTTTGATGCCGGTATGGTGGTCGCCGCTCAGGCTGGCGGTCTCTTGTGGCGTACCACCAAGTTCATACGCTTCTTCGGTCCCCTCATGCGGTCCATCCCGCCGACGTGGATCATGGCAGTCTCCGATCCTGTCATGAAAGAGTTCTTCCGCTTCATGATAGTAAGTTACGATTAGCAGAATGTATGAATTATTCAACAGCTAAAAACTATTGTTTGTGTGTGTACAGATTTCCATGAATGATACAAAGAACTTCATGAAGGCGGCAGTATCTCCAGATGATGACGGCCCACGAACGTTGGTCCATGAAATCGTGCAATCTAAACTTCCACCCTCGGAGAAGTCATTTGAGCGAATCTTTGAGGAAATGTCCACCACAACAGGCGCTGGCTTCGAGACGACGGCTGCTGTCATACGAATCGCAGCCTTCCACATCTACAGCAATCCCAAGATCCTCCAAAAGCTACGGGCCGAGCTTGCTGCTGCCCCGGACCATGACTGGAAGACGCTCGAGCAGCTTCCCTACCTGACTGCCACCATCATGGAAGCCATGCGTCTGGCTCCAGCCATATCCTCTCGCAGTGCTCGTATCGCCCAGGACAAAGACCTCGTTTACGCAGACTGGCGGATACCAGCTGGCACACCCGTCGGGATGACCCTACACTTACTTCATCAGAATGAGGAAGAATATCCGGAGCCCAAGCGCTTCAACCCAGATCGATTCATGGATCCCAACCCATGGCAGCTGGGCAACAAGACCTTTGTGCCTTTCGGGAAAGGAAAGCGTAATTGCATTGGAATGTAGTAAGTAGCCTCCACGATCCACGACGGGTTACGCAGACTAATATCTTGATTCAGTCTTGCCTGGGCTGAAATATACCTGCTGCTTGGCCACATCGTGCAGCGATTCGAATTCAAGTTTCCCTCAACAAAGGCAGAGGATTTCTACGTCACCTATGACAATTTTGCTCTCGGTACTCCATCCATGGGAGTTGTCCCTGCTCTTGTTACCGAAGTCACAGTATGAACAAACTTTTAGGATATGGGGTTGTCAAATAACGGGGAGTTGTAATTAGCCCGGAAATGCGGCAATTGCCGGAAGTATGTACTGTATCGGGGCGCTATCTAGGTACTCAATTTTGGTGTGGAGGAGATATTTCAGATATATCTGAGACACACATTCGGCCGCACACATTAATCGGTTCAACACTGCATATCGAGCTTACTGCGTAAAGTCCTGCATTTGATTACCACTAGGTATCTCACTCTGTCATACCGCTATTTTATTGCCACCCCCTGCCAATAATCGGCATTATACCCTCCAATCCCGCGAGCCTTGCCCGCTTCCTCATGTCCCTTACAGAGAGAGCCTTAACGAGGTAGGATCGAGGTAGACAGGGTAGGGTCAATAGTTGGCCTTCCAGTTATTGGATGCCCGCGCACTGCTTATTACTACGTATTATATGACAATTCCAATATGAACTGGCTCCAGTGGCTCCAGTGTCGGTCGTCATCACCGACGCCATATCGTAGATTCGCTTTCCGCCCACCCAGCAAAAGCCACTATGGCCTCCCACGGCGTTCTCGACCCGCGCATTATCCAGTTGGCCCAGACCATCAGCACGTCCGTTGCCAAGATTGACGCTGCTCTAGCAGCAAATGGTTTTCCCAGCCCGTCCTTTGATGAGGATGCGCCGGTAGGCTATCTCCCCTCGGAGATCTCTGGCGCTCAAGACGCGGTACTAGATGCTACGGCCGAGCTACAGGATTTGCTGCTTGAGCCGTTGCACTTGATCAAGAAGCACAGCGGGGTGAGTAAACGATCGGCAAGGCCCGATGATGAAGGGCCGTCTTTGAGTGTATGAGCCAATACGTGGTGATTATTTAGAGCAACAACTCCGTATGCCTCCAAGCCATTTCTCGATACGGCATCGCAAACCTTGTCCCTCTAGGAGGCCACATCTCATTTGCAGAGCTGGCCAAGCAGACAGGCCTGGAAGAGCAGATGATCACGCGCCTAATACGACATGCCATGACGATGCGGATATTCCGTGAGCCCGAGCCTGGACGAATTGTCCATACGAAGGCGTCCAAGTTCATCGCCAGTTCGCACATGAATGCTTGGCTGAGGATTGGAACCCATCAGATGTGGCCTGCGGCCACCAAGGTAAGGTAGATGTGAGGGGCCATTGACTACCTTACTAGCTGCAATTCTCACCATGTATATTCACACAGATGTTGGATGCCCTGGAGAAATGGCCAGGATCCCAGGAGCCGAACGAAACGGTATGATCTACTACTCCGAATTTCCTGTCTAACAACCCGAGGATACAATGAATGCCTGTCTGACATTATAACTCCAAACAAAGGGATTTTCCCTATCACAGAATTCTGCCCAATCCATCTACGACTTTGTCGGGAGCACCCCAGAGCGAGGCTCTCAATTCGCCGAGGCCATGGCCATCTGGGCCAGTCGTCCGGACTACGCGCCGTCACACGCGGTCAACGGCTACGACTGGGCCGCCCTTTCCGACTCGGTCTCCGCGTCTGATCCGAGCGGGCAGCGCATCCGGGTGGTCGACGTGGGCGGCGCCCAGGGTCATGTCGCTGTGGCCCTGGCACAGCAATTTCCCCATCTCGAAGTCGTCGTCCAGGACATGGACAAGGTGATCGAGGGAGCCGAGGCGGGGTTGCCCCAAGACCTGAGGAATGACGGCCGGGTGCGCTTCATGGCGCACGATTTGCTCGCGCCGCAACCCATCAGCGCCAGGGTCTACTTCTTCCGCTGGATTCTGCATAACTGGGCGGACCAGTACTGCATAGCCATACTACGGGCGCATATCCCGGTTCTCGAACCAGGCGTGCGCATCATCGTCATGGACACGATTATGCCGGATCCTGCCGAGGGCTCTGGAAGCGTGGGGGAGGTGCCTTTGTGGGTTGAGAAGGACTTGAGGTACGTGCGTGTAATCGGGCAAGCTCCAGGAGAATATGCCATCCCGTCCCATCGCCGTCATAGACGATTTTATATCATTCTCTCGTCGGCGCGATATTAACACACTGACCATTGTAGATCCGAAGATCTGAACATGGGTGCCGTATTCAACGCACGAGAGCGCACATTCAGCGAGTGGAAGGCCCTGTTCATCGAGGCTGACGCCAGGTTCATCTTGAAGAGCGTGAATCGGCCAAAGGGCTCGACTTTGTCACTTATAGAAGTAGAATGGACACCGTAGCAGCAGAGCCAACGGATGTTTCTAGATGTCATATCCTGAATCGGTCCTCTCTTATTCTCACACGGTAAATGAACGAATGATCATACACACCCAGCATGAGAGAATCAAACTTGGAGACATAGCTGAGTGTGAGCAAAGTGAAGAAAAACGGGAGCACGGTCAAGATGAGGCGAATCGATGTGAGCTAAAGCTCAACCGAGTCTGGGCTCAAAAGCAGGCTTGTATCTATCCATTTTGGGGCTATAGTACAACCCCAATTGTTGTATTGCAAGTCTAGCCCCCGTGTCCTCGCTTTTTCGTAGATACACATATGCCGTAATTATCTCCAGCCCTCTGATTCGACCTCCCGTAAGGTTTTAATCAGTCTCTCAAGCCCTATATGCAACGCCTCCTTTTCGACAGCAAAGCTGACGCGAAACCACCCTGGCTCTTCTGAGGAATACCAGCTGCCGAGGCCAAGTCCTACACCAGATGCAAGCAAACGATTCCACAGCGTCATTTCACGATCTCGGTAGAGTTTATCATCAGACTTGAACAAATCAGTAGCTGAAACGTCAGACTTGTCGTAAAGATAGCGCTGCAGGTTGACCCAGGCGAAAACACCAGCATTGCTAGGTTCCTCAACGTTAGCCAATTCGTATAGTACAGAGACAATCGTCGGCGAGCTTACACCTTGGAGTAATACGGAATGTCATGTTTCTGTAGGAAGGCAGTCAAGATTGCAGAATGCTCTGTGAGTAGCCTGCGATTCTTGTCCATGAAGTCGACCCGAAACCCATCATCCGTTAGCATGTTGGCCCAAATGTCTTGCACAATATACGGTACCCATCCAAGAACGCTAAACAGGAACTCAGCTTGTGGACCAAATACTACTATTAAGTAACTTACCTGATGGTAGATACTGCTGTTATGAGACCTTCATTCCTAGAGTGTAGTACGCCTAACCGAAACCCGGCTGCACAGAAGTCCTTACCCATGCCGTAAGCAACATGGACGTTCTGAGGATTGATCTTGTCGTCGAGGTTCAAGGCCAATGCAGACGTGAATGGGGCTGCGTCTGGAACTTCCGGGTTGTCGTAGACAGACATGGCGAAAACTTCATCACAAATCAGGTGCAGGTCGTGCTGGCCACAGAAACCGGCAATCTCTTTCAAGGTTTCCACCGGCTATTATCTTGTCAACAAAATATTAAAGCCGGCGTAAATAGGATTGACTCACGTAGCATCTCCCGAAAGGGTTGTGCGGACTAGAACGTCACGTCAGTTGATTTTTGGTCCAAATCGAAACAGATGCGAGAATGGGCTTCTCATACTTGCATAGCATCACGCCCCGGACCTTCACATTATCCTTGGTGGCCTGCTCCAAGGCATTTTCTAACGCTTTCCTATTGATCTCGGGATCAAAGAGGTCATCGAGACCCTGATATCCCTCGACGGACTGATAAGTGGCGGGTATCATCACCCCACGCGCTCTTTCCCCGACACCTTGCGAGATACCAGACCAAAAGGGCACCGGGATGATGATACCCTCGCCATCATCACAGATGGACCATGCCAGGGCATCAAGAACCCCTACATCGGATTCGGGGTCAGTAATTACTGATTAGGGACAGTTTGGCGGTTTCTCGGGAGTTTTGGCTCATGTCTTAGGATGAGATAAAGAGGACCAGCTCCCGAGACACGACAAAAGGGGAAAAGAAGAGCCCCATATGCTCACCTCCTACTCCGGGAAGTATAAGAAGCTCCTTCTCTAGGATTGGCTTTTCTGCGTGAAAGTTGTTTTGGAGGAACGATGTCAAGGCCTTTTTGAGACGCGGCGATCCCCGTGGGCCTACGCCATAGCCAAATTGGTCATCCGGGCTGATCGTTAACTTGACGTAGTATATTAGCAATGACTTACTGTAGTGCGTCTAGACACTCTTACATTGTTCTTAATGAATGTAGATACGTCCTCATATAAAAGAGGATTCTCTGCTACACCAAGAAACACCCTTCAGCAGCTTGTCTGTCAGCATTTCTTTCACTAATGCTCCGCCGACACGGTGGCAAACAGTAAAAGTCGTGTAACTGGAGACTTACAAGCCATCTGGATTGCTTGAGGACCGGAGACTCTTTCTCGTGTCCTCGAGCATATCCCAGGGCAGAAAGTGGTGCGTGTTGCCGGCTGCCCTCTCAGACAGCCCATACTTCGCGACGGCTTCGTCCACTGGACCTTGTGAGATAGAACTAACCATGGCTTGAAACTTGAGAATTGAGTAAGATGTGCTTACAGGGGCAGGATGCTGATGATGGCAGCTAGAAGAATAACCAACCCTTTAAGGAAAGAATCACATTTTATTTAAATAATTTCAGTATAAAAGTAATTTTCTATCATTATATATTTATCTATGGCCGATTTAGTATGTGAGATTGCATTACATTAGGTAGCAGTTTACGCCCTGTCAGCCTGTTCTGTGATCCTTTCCACCTTGGGTGATACTGTTGCAATGTAACCCTCTACACTCACGCCACGTTGTACATAATACATATATAGTTGATGTATGCAGCCAGCATCTTACAGCCGAAGTCCCGGGAGGGGGGGTCGGAGATGAAATCATGAAATCATAGGCTACGACTGAGCCTCTTGCTTGCATGCATTTGCAGAGCAACGTCCATTCTGGCAGGTCGGGTCCGCCCTCGGTAGTCTGGACAGAGCAGCTTACGTGGAATTGAGGCAGGGCATTGGCTTTATCATCACCCTTGCTTTCAGCCTAGCGTGGCCACCAGTGATCTGATCTCGGCGTTGGGCTGCAGCAGTCTGATAACAATAGCTCGATACGCCCGAAGGAAGAGATATGCATACGTGCGGTCAAGCAGGCCATACACCAAGGCACACACATACACAGTAGCACGGCAGATTGGTATCGGAAGGATAAGCAAGAAATGGCAAGCTGGTGCATGAGATCTTGACTTTCTCCATCCATCACTAGGTTCATTACATCTTTCATAGTATCCGTTCACACTATCCTGGCATCTGCAAGAGACGTAATACGGGCACGCAGTTGCACCAAGCCAAGCCAACCGTCTATTTGTCAATCTCCTGGAGCCTCTGGTGCACACCCGCAGCTATGGGCCTCTTGAAGCTTCTTCCCACCGCGGCGCAAACCATCTCCTCCTTCAAGTACCGGGAGAGAAGCTTACATATACCTCCTTCCACCGTCACTGACGCCTCGAGGGTTCAGTATCTTGATAAAACCTCGGAGGCGTGCTTGCAAGATGTTCTCCGGGCGAGAGCAGAGTCGCTCCCGGCGAAACACTTGCTATTCTACCCCTTAGGCGGTACCTCGTCGCCCCCTAAACAGGTGACCTACAGAACATTATATGACGAGGCAAAACAGAACAGTCTCAGGATCGCAGCCCTATCAAACTTTCGCCCCGGTAGTCCCGTAATTGTTCATTTTGAACATCATTGGGACACCATTCTCTGGGTCTGGACTGTGATGCTGGCTGGAGGCGTCCCGGTGCTATCCTCACCGTTAAGTAATGTGGAAGAGCACCGAACAAAACACCTGCAAGCCCTATCACAGCTTCTTGAGTCACCCATATGCATCACGAGAGAGGCCTCTCTACATCTATTTGCAGGCAGCAACCACACATTTGACCTCCACTCTGTGGAAACCCTATTACGGACACCTCCCCCAACGATACGGGGAAGCAAAGAGGCAACCGGCCCAGGGTTTCTCAATGAAGACTCTCTGGCCATGTTAATGCTTACCTCGGGAAGCTCTGGGAATGCAAAGGCTGTGTGGCTTTCACACAGGCAGATATTAGCCGCAGTTTCCGGAAAGGCATCTGTACGTCCCTTGCCATCGGACGGCGCGTTCCTGAATTGGATCGGCCTTGATCATGTGGCAAGCTTGATCGAGATACACATCCAAGCCCTTTGGCTGGGCGTCGATCAAGTACACGTTCATGCCGCAGACGTTGTGGCTTCACCGCCGCTCTTCTTGGATCTGCTTAGCAAGCACCGCGTCTCCCGTTCCTTTGCACCCAACTTCTTCCTGGCCAAGCTGGTCACGGCATGTGATGGGCCCGATAGGCCTCCATCTCGTCACTGGGATCTCTCTAATCTGACTGTGCTCGCATCTGGCGGTGAAGCAAATGATATCCAGACATGCGCCGCGGCCTCAGCTTTGTTTGCTAAGCACGGTGCATCACCTACGGTTATCACGCCGGGGTTCGGCATGACGGAAACCTGCGCTGGTGCCATCTTCAATCTCGATTGTCCTCGATCGGATCTGAAGGGGGCCCGAAGCATCGCCTCTGTTGGACGTTGCATGCCAGGCATCGAGATGCGCATCATAGATAGCGCGACCGGACAAGCAGTTGAGCCTTGCCAACCCGGCCATCTAGAGATCCGCGGCACCGTTGTTTTCAAAGGCTACTATCGCAACTTAGCTGCCACCGCTGATGCTTTTACTTCTGACGGTTGGTTTCGAACGGGTGATGAGGGAAGTATAGACGCCGAGGGGAATCTGAGCCTTATAGGCCGGGTCAAGGATGTCATAAACATCAACGGGGTCAAGATCGTAACCGCCGATATACAGGCGTCTCTAGAGGCAGCGCTGAAGAACACATGTGCCCTCCGTGTCGCCATCTTCCCCTCACGGGCCCCCAGCGCTGCCACGGAGCAAATCACCATCGCGTACATACCCAATAAATGGCCCATAGACGCCAAGGGCGTGGTCGAAATCGATAGGCTGGCAGCTCAAGCGTGTAGCATGGTCACTACAGCGTGTCGGCCTGTTATCTTCGGCGTGGGATCGAAGACTCTCCCCTTGCTTCCCATAACCACATTGGGAAAGATTTCAGGAGCCAAGATGCGGGCTCTGTTTGAAGCGGGTGTGTTTGAGAAGGATATCTTATATCACCGCGAGGTTGTTGATGAGTTCAGGCGGCAGAGAGAGAGTTCTTGGACAGGCGAACCTCTCAATGAGACAGAGGCTCTGCTACGCGCAGACATTGCAGATATTAAGGGGATGACACATATCGAGGAGATCGGCATCGAGACGAACTTCTTCCAATTCGGCTTCACATCCATGGACGTTATCCGACTAAAACACCGGCTAGATACCCGGCTCGGTACCACGGTGGCTACGATTGTAGTCATGAAGCACCCGACAGTACGGTCTCTGGCCGGAGCCTTGGACAAACTAAAAACAGTGCTGCCCGATGGCGCACCATCCGATGCTCTCCCTGCTGCCAGCGGCCCCGAGGACGCAGATAAAGACGGAGGCGAAGACATCGACTCCACCGGTCGCTTAGTGGTGACGGAGACCGAGTACGATCCGGTGGTTGTGCTGCGCTCTTCCGGCACCAAGACGCCGCTGTGGCTTGTCCATCCCGGCGTCGGCGAGGTCCTCGTCTTCGTGGGGTTGGCCCAACACATGAGCGCTGACGACCGCCCGATATACGCACTCCGCGCACGGGGTTTCGAGCCCGACCAACCCCGGTTTGCAGACATCAACGAAGCGGTCACGACATATGCGGCGGCGGTACGCCGGAAGCAGCCACATGGACCGTACGCAATTGCAGGGTACAGCTACGGCACGATGCTGGCCTTTGAGATGGCCAAGAGGCTCGGGGCCGACGGGCCAGGAGAGGAGGAGGCGGTGGGCTTCCTAGGGAGTTTCAACCTCCCGCCGCACATCAAGATGCGGATGCGCCAGCTCAGCTGGAATATGTGCCTGCTACACCTGACGCAGTTCCTAGGCCTCGTCACCGCCGCCTTTGCCGACGAGGAGTCCGCAGCGCCCGGCGGCGACTCCCCATACCGCAGAGCGACCCGCAGTGCAGCTCTCGCCTGGATCCTCGAGGCCGTCGATGTCTCGCGGATGCGCGATCTCGGTCTCGGGGCGGGCGAGCTGGCGCGCTGGGCGGATGTGACGTACGGGTTGCAGAGCATGGCCGTCGACTACGAGCCGTCGGGACTCGTGCCGTCCATCGACGTCTTCCACGCGGAGCCCCTGAAGGTAGCAGCGCCATCGCGCGAGGTGTGGGTGACGGAGCACCTGAGCAGATGGAACGACTTTAGTCGAAGCGAGCCTCGGTTCCACGAGGTTGGCGGCGCTCATTATACCATGATTGGGCCCGAGTATGTAGCCAGCTTTTCGGAGACGTTGCAAGCAGCGCTGAAGTCAAGGGGTATTTAAGTAAATTTAGATATTTCAATCATTAGATTAAATTAATAATAGCAAGGTAGTTGCCTTTCAAGGGCTGTCATCCGCCCTTTTAACGCCATCAATTAAATCCACTGGCTCTTAGTGGGGCTCTCGTGCTCGGCATCCCATGATTAGGCAAGAAAAGTTCAAGATGCCAATAGTGACACGATGGCCCAGCAATCTAATGGCAAGCCGACCAAATCTGAATTACAGATTTTCTTGCAGCTCTCATCGGTATCTAATTTTAGAAAGATTTCTTGTAGTTGCGGCGCAGTACCGCAAATGATCACCTCAAGATCAGTTTTGGGAGGCTGGGGTCAACGGACAAGACTAGCAGACAGAAAGCAAGCCAGGCTCTACAAATGGATGGTAGCATACCAATGAGCAATTTTAAGCTCATATCTTGACCTTTTGGTAGATAAGTATCTTGTTACAGTGCATACTTGGGAGGTGCTGTATCTAGAGGTCTGCTTACCGCGGCGTTACTCAGTTTCACCGCCCCATAGATATCGCCACACTGGCTCAGTACTTGGAAAAGGAAGGATATCATCTAATTGCTTGCTCCCCAATCCTCGAAACTTGGGTCCAACTAATCTCTGAGTGGTCAGCTACAGACATGCTCATCGCGTCTTCCTCCGAATCCTCATCTTAGCGTCCACGGGTGGCACCATGGTATTCACCAAAGACTTCCTGGTGATTGGCTTCCCGACCAGCTCCACGTCATAGTTCAAAACAATATAGGCGAGAGCCTGCTTCATCGTCTGAGCCGCAAACCATCGCCCTGGGCAAGCATGTCTACCATATCCGAGTGGGAGGAACGACAAAGTAGGAGTGACGACGAGCTCGCGCTCCTGAGCTCTTGCTTGCAGGCCAGCCTCGTCCAACCCCTCAAAGCCCCGGGAAAAGCGGAACGCGTCGAACCTTTTGGGGTCATCGTAGTATTCGGGATCCAGATGGATGTTTTGCGTGGGAAACGCCATGCGGACGCCTTTCGTGGCGGTGATGCCGTGGCCAAGATCAACTTCACCGGCAGAGATATCCCGGAAGAGATTAACCACGGCGACGTCAGAAGTGCGCATGGACTCGCGAATGGTTGAGTCAACACGGTGGAGGGAATCTACGGCCTCTGCCGTTCCCAGACCGGCGTGTTTTTCTGATACATCTTTGCACTCTGCATACAGGCCACTGATAAACTCCTCCTTGTCCGGGCTCCCGTAGACGTCGAGGACAGCGTGGGCGAAAACATAGCAGATGGCGAAGATGAGCGGTGTCATAAGCGCGATGAGGCGGTTAGCGATTCTTGTCGCGTCCAACTGCTCCTTGCCGCCTTTAGCTGCCGTCGCAATCAACCACTGCAAGAAATCCCCCTGGATAGCGTTCTCTTCTTAGTATGGCGTGCGACTGAAGCGGAAATGTGTTGGAATTACTTACGGGCACCTTCTCATCTTGCTTGGGCGCGCTGAATATGCGTAGTCGCTCATTGACGATGGGCACAAGCATGCTCACGCACCGGGCCTGGAAATATCTAGCCCGGAGCGCTATTATAGGACCGACGAACTTTCTGAGAGACGGAGGGAAGCAATTCATTAAAGCGCCTCCTAGCAGAACGGAATCGGCATATAATCGCGACGTTTCAAGCAGCTTCTCGTCGCGACCCAGCGGCAAGCCTATCAAGATGCGCTGAGCCGTACGGGCAATAACCCGTCCACAGGCATCCCAGCCGTTGATAGTCTTCCACTCCATCGATGTGCCCCAGATGTCCTCGTAGGCAAGGCCAACCTCCTCCTCCGTAATGGGAGCAAAGAAACGCATATCCTTCTTGGTCATCTTCTTGCGCGCCACATCAAAGTGGATAGTATTCTGATAGATGTTTGGGTCGCTAATCACGAACGGCATCTGGACTGTCTGGACCAGGCCCGGGATATTGGTGATCTCGCTGTCGGCCTGCTTGTCCGGTCTGGTGAGCAGTTGATGCATCTGCGAAGGCGGCACCACCACGACGGCCGTGCCCGTCCAGGTGGTGGGAAGTGCATATGGTCGGCCGAGGGCCTTGGAGAACTTGGCATAACCCTCATTTGCGAACGTCCTGGTGGAGATGATGGACGCCGCGATGGCTCGACCCCAGGGGAATAGGCCACTAGAAGCGACACCGACGGCGTCGAGCTTGGCCCATAGCTCACTCTCCTTGGTGTTGCTGCGCAGAACAGCAGAGGCAACGCGTTGCAGCAAGAAAAGGCCTACGGCAGCCAGGGCCACCAGGGGCCAACCATCTATCCAGGCCATTCCAATTGCTGGTGGAATACTGAGATGGTCGACAGAAGATACAGTCTAACAGTCATCGTGAAGTAGCACTCCGCATTAGAGACTGGTATTGCCCGAGGGCGAGAGGCACCTGCACAATCCTTGAAGGACTTCCCACCCACAGCAGTGTCTAGCTCCATGAGTACCTAGGTACGTAAGGTATCAGGTAGGGGTTTGGAGGAGGCAGCGAGCTGAAGCTGAGACATGACAGATCCGGTGGGTTAAGCAAATCCTGCCGGGCACAGTTACGATTATAACCGTAACTTCGGCTTACATACGTAAACCTTCATTCGAAGAACCAGTGTTCTACCAATCAACCCCAACGAAATACCTAGTGGGCCGAAATTTCGGACTTTTGGTGGCTTCAACGAGGGGCTGAGCTACTGAGGCAAAATCGTCCGATGGGGCTTGGCTGGGGAGTGAGGAAAAGGGTAAAGTGCCATGTGATATGCCATGTGATAGAATCCAAAAGAGTTGTATTGAAGGTGGAGGTCCTATAATAAGCTAGCTGCAGATTGGAACTCATCTAATCTAGTGCCAGGGGCACGAACGACCCTAACACGTTCTAAGCCTTATGTCCCAGAAAGTCTGAAAGTCTGGCATTGGCTAGGCAGACCCCCCTTCTCCCCTCGCTGATCCTTTCAAGGTTGTTAGAGCACCTGACACCCTTGATTCTGTCCTATGTGGCACAGCCGGAGTGCATACCTATTAGGTATGCTGCCAAACCCTCATTCGGCCAACTTCCTTGCGAAGGGTACACCCACCATAAGCGCGTATGCAGGAAAAAGAAAAAAATGTTATATATATGGCCTACCGTGACGTTGACGTCCGCGCTCGATCATCCTGTCAGCCCTGTCAATACCACATAACACCAACATCAGCACAGGACAGCTGCAGTACAACGTCGCTTGGGAAAAGCGAATGACGATTGGCCCTCTCATCCCAAAGGCAGCAGCTGTATCGGACACTGTGTCGTACGTAATGCGAGCCTTGGTATATAGTGGCATTCACACACCATGGGTGTAGAGATATCGCGCAGCCTAGGCGCCGTACGAATGCATACGAATGCACCCCGATGGTGCGCTGATATAGGTATGAGCGCTGGGCCGCCGCTGGCAATACGCATCACGCGTATCGGTGCGACCAAGATAACGGATTGCTTTTATAGGTTGTGACCGGGCCCGGAAAGGTGCAGAAGATTGGGGGCACTGGATATATTAAATGCTTCCTTTCCATGCTAATGAAGATCGGCCACTTGAGTTATTCCGGCTATTCTCGAGAGTATTCCATGTGTCTTGTATCGACCTATTAGACTCTTACCACAACAATGGAAGCGGCTTTGGATCTAATCCGCAAGGAGGCAGCCGGGAGCGAGGATGCACGCCGGAAGGTTATTGGGGCTTTACAAAGTCTAGCATCCTCACTTGAGACCCCAGACGATACTCTTCACAGATTTGGGCACATGGTCGGCCCTCCTTTGCTCTCCAAATATTGACAAAGAAAAAGAACTGATAGAGAAACAGAACCTTCAAACGGCAACAGTCCAAGTTGGTATTAATTTAGGCTTGTTCAGACATTTGGTGGAGTCTTCCGAGCCACTCACGGTCGATCGTATCGCAGAGAAGACTAAAGCCGAGCCGCAATTATTATGTAAGACACCCATCCTAGTTTCATAAGTCGAGTCTTACATATAATCCAGCTCGGCTCTTAAGATATCTTGTTGCCATAGGAGTTGTGGGAGAGACGAGCAGAGGCCAATATACCGTGAACCAGACAACTCGCAATTTGACAGAGAAGGTTGTCGAGGCTGGCATAGCTCACTAGTACGTGCGCTTCTACTTCCTCACTACCTGCAAGCAGAGATTCACCAGCTTCCAGCTTCGGCCTCACTGCACCTCAATATCAATGCCTGCCCGATTTGTTGAAGCACACTGGTTATAAAACTCCAGTTGATGACGCAAAAACAGCCTTTCATCTGGCTTTCCGTACGACCTTGGATCCCTTCTCGTGGTTTGCGCAAAACCCTACATACCTGGCAGACTTCCACGCGTACCATGCGCTCCGTCGACAACCGGATGCGACTTGGCTCTCGGTATATCCGATAGAGGCGGAGGCTGCGGAATGGCCTGCTGACCAACCCCTTTATGTAAACGTGGGAGGGGGCGT
This sequence comes from Whalleya microplaca, assembly GCA_022497155.1. Lineage (NCBI taxonomy): Eukaryota > Fungi > Ascomycota > Sordariomycetes > Xylariales > Xylariaceae > Whalleya > Whalleya microplaca. Next base: position 510,719 of record MU385741.1, on the reverse strand, counting down.
CGGCCATCAATGTGCACAGTTCAAGGAGAAATATCCCAACCTGGGTGGGCGGGTTATCCTACAAGACTTACCGCACTCTGTAGCACAGGCCCTTCCGACACCAGGCGTCGAGAATATGGCGTATAACATGTTTGAACCACAGCCCGTGATTGGTATGTATCTTTGCTAGCCCCTTCTCGGTCCAGATATCCTTCTTCTTTTGTGCGAACCTATCGACATTGGCTGACCTTGATTGTAGGTGCCAAGTTCTATCACCTTCGTGCTGTGTTCCACAATCATCCGCCTCATAAGGTGCGGGTGTTGCTTGAGACGATCAAAGCCGCTATGAAACCCGAATCAGTTCTGTTGGTTGATGAAATGGTATTGCCAGAGGAAAACGTGAACTATATGGCGGCATCAATTGACATGACCATACTTGCGGCGTTTGCTAGCATGGAGCGCACAGAAGCGCAGTGGAAGACACTGTTCGAAGAGGTAGGATTGAGACTTGTGCGAACGTATACGTACTCTCCTTTGAGTTACGAGAGTGTCATGGATGTTCGTCTACCATAAGCCATCAAGGAAGTTAATAAAGAAATAACATGTCTATGTCTCAATAAATCAAAGACCCAACGCGGGCTGTGTCGATATTTGCTCCTGGATGACCTGCTCTGGGTCACTTTCAGCGGTGATAAGAATCCTCGCCTATCGAGCTGGAGGGCGCCGTCGTGGTCGTGGACTAGCATCAAAACTCCTTTCAATTATCCGACGGCGTCATCTACTATCATGACGATATGCACTTGGATACACAAGGGCGGCGCATCGAGTTCGCGACCATCGACGGCTGCGAATGCTTGTCTGCTCGATTGGATGAGTTCGGCTAGGTTAAGTCGGTATCCCTTCGGCTGACGAGCCAGCTATGACCGGTGACACTGTATCCCGTCCTTGATATTTTTTAGATTTTGGCGATCCATCTGCAAGGCCACGGATATGGCCCGACTACCTAAACTATTGAAGCGCAGATAATCACGCGATTTACTTAGGCTACTCAGAAATTATCACAGCTAAAGTGTGTGCAATGATCATTTTAGGGCTGCCGTCATCACTCGAGTTGTCAAAGTAGAATTGTGTCAAGGTCTAAGATATAAATGATCTCCAATATCTTAGAGGATCCCTTTTAAACAACGGGACTCTCGTAGCGATTATTGCTCCGAGATCCATTGGCTTAAAGCACTATGGCTAATACCCCTATTATCGTAACAGAAACATTAACAAATTCGCTAAGAGATATCTAACTGTCTAAAAGCTTCTATGGATAAAGATAGCCGAAGCCTTTCATCTGGAACGGGCCACTTGATAAGGTTCCACGTTCTGTATCTAAAATATTGAGCATAAGTGTATGCCTACTCGGGAGGCGGGACAAAGTTTTTGAACCAGTCAGCCAACCTTGCTGCGCCATTCTCCCCATCGAACATAACCTCGCGAAATTTCAATGACCAATCTGTCATCTCCTTTGCTCTCTCCACCATATCCTCCTCAAACCCCTTTATCTGTAGATCTAGCGCCTTCCGGAGAGAAGCGATATCCTGGGCGGCGGCCTCATGCGCTTTGATGATCGCCTGTGACAACGACAACGAGTCTTTCATGGCAATATTGACACCCTCGCCAGCCGGTGGGTTGGTGAGATGCGCAGCGTCGCCAATCAATGTGACACCTGGCCGATGGTCCCAGGTGTGTCCGGCAGGGAGCGTGTAGAGTGGCTTGATGTCGATTTTCGCATTGGGATTGTTGGCCGACTCATCATCACACGCAACGGCCACCAACTCCTTGATATTGGCGCCCCATCGGCTGAATAGAGCGCCGTCGCTGTCGAGTAGTTGGTCCTTAGCCTGAGCGGCAGATTTGTTACTCAGGCCGGCCGTAGTTGCGAAATTCTCGTCTTCGGTTGAGATAAAGATATAGATCCTGGCCGAATCCTGCACCGAGCGTTGCGAGAAAACACCATGCCTGTTCCCAAGTGAAGTGAATGTCCCGGTGCCAATGAACTCGGCTAGGTGCGGATGTTTCGTCGTGATCTGCCTGATATTGATGGTGATAAGCTGTATACCTGCGTACTGTGGTTTCGTGTCCGTGAGTAAAGGGCGAACCCTAGACCAGGCGCCGTCCGCACCAATGACCAGGTCGAAAGCATGCTTGCCATTTTCTCCAAAATCAAGCTCGAATTCAGTATAGCCGGACGCAGTAGAACTTGTGCCACAGGTGAGTTTGTGGCACCATCTAATCGATGAGGTGGGTAAGTGGGAAAGTAGGAGCTTTATAATTTTGTTGCGAGATATCTCGGGGCGGTTGCTTGACTCCCCCTCATCCATATAAAGGATATTGCCATCTGTATCAGAGATCTTTGATGCTTCGGTGCAGTCGCCCGTTAGGGAGATGAACTCATCGAATAGATCGCACTCTCTGATGGCAGCGAGCCCAGAATCTTCGTGAAGATCAAGCGACCCATCAGGCTTTACTAGCTCGTCACTGCCGGGTCTCTGACGAAGCTCAAAGATAGTGAATGGGATGCCATGCTTGTGCAACAGCAGACCAAGGGTGAGTCCAGCTGGACCTCCTCCAATGATAGCGATCCTGGGATGACGAGAAGACATAGCCAAATTATTTGGCGCTGAAGGGAAGTTATATTTGATAGGAAGTATATAGTTTCAAAGCAAGAATGAAGCTGGACAGCAACCTTACAGATGATTTCCATCCGAGTATTAACACTGATTAAGACGAAAATTTGGGTCTCATACATCTCACAAAGGCCAATGACAAGCCTACTTATACCTGCAATAGCTTAAGACTAGCTCCATGGCGGCTTTGTTTTCACATAGCGAATTGATGAATTATCGAGTCAGGCTCGGAAGCGACACTCAATCACGGCCGTGTCAAAGTCCGGTGCAGTGGGTCGGGCCTGCACCGAACATAGAGGTCGGACATAAAAAATCCTATTCGGTCCCGACCGTGTATTCTGTAGTTTTGCAGATGACTCCGAAAGTAATTTCTCTGCTTCTACGGAATATTTTTGCGACCCTTATGCTAAACATACCGCGCAGCAATTAATCAGTTCTAGGTGATTCTTATTCGCTACCTGGCTTTCTTTAAAACTTATTCATCTGAGATGTCCGACTACTTGGATGTATGGCTGTGATAATTCAGGTGGCTGGAGCGCCCCCACAACGCTGTGGCTTATATATAGGACCTTCTCTGTAAGGGTGGTCTGTGCCCCTCACCTTATAAGGAATTGTCACCTACCTTAATCACAGGTAGCTCACTACACCATCATTAATACAACCCACTTTTGGTCACATGAGATAGAGTATATCACAATATGTAAAGAAGACCTCATACCTTCTCTTATAGACCAAATGATATTTAGCAATATAAGATGTTTTAGGTACTTTCGTTTGCCCTAGGGCGTGAACTTCTGAGGACGTTGGTCGGAGCTTCGATCAGGCGTCCATGCCATTCCAACCAAGTATATTGTGCTGATTCGCGGGTCAGTCTATTCTATTCCTCCTTATCACATTTAGTGGGGATTGAATAACCAACCTTGCTCGCTAGAAATGTCGGAATGTGCATTTTGAATACCATCCTGTCACACTTACAACTAAAAGGACAGCGCGCAGCTCTAAATAGGAGGTCTTGAATTGACTATTGTTATAAGCTCTTAGGAGGAGGAAAAACTAGTTGTGTGTGAGGGATTCTAGTAATACCCTAATGGAGCTTCGGATCGGCGTAACTGTTAATCCGTATGGACCCCTGTAACAGCCCCTATAACAACCTCTGAGCCTGGCTCTGTGACACATCCGTAGTTATGCCCGGGGTAAGATCGGACTTGTATACATATATGCCTAGGTTATGATGTTGGTAAGTAGTCATGACCGACTCCCAGCAAATACACAATGGATGAAGCTGCAGTGCCTACTTTCTTAAGAACCTCTGGATTTCCAATGCCCGATCGCTCGATAATAGGGGGGAGGAGGGGGGGGGTGCCAGGTGTGCCGCGAGATAGCACCACCAGCTTCCTGATCTTAACCTTTCCAGCACCATGAACGGGGTTTGACTGTATGGCAGGGTTAGGTCAATGTTCGACCGCACATGCTCGGCCGCCACCGAGTATAACTTCGAGGGCTTGAGACTCGACCAAGATGTGAAGATTTCTATGCTTGTCATCCTGCAGCCTCGAATGCAAATACGCGTGGGCAAAATCCTGCCGCTTTCCTTCAGGAGATACATTTTTGCGCCCAGGAGCTACGCCAACAGATTTTAAGTCTTGCAAATCTTCAGCTTCGTCGAATCGGATTTCTTTCATGGCATTGATAAAGTTATCTTCAGCTCTTGCGGAATGAAATGGGCCGTCGGATACGTGGAGTGGTCCATCGTAACTGTGTACTCTTTCATACAAGATCCGTGATAAGTTTCAAACTTCATTTGTCACCAACTATTAGTCAATGATAACAAAGGACAGCTCATCTTGTCCATTAATGTGTGAGGAAAGTATTACACCTACCTTGTTGAGATATGGCAACATATCATCGGCCGCCCAGCCTTATGTGTTCCAAGTGTTATAATCGCATCGTTGTGCGCGCGTATACATCATAAGGTTAATTGAGGAACAGCCACCTATTGAAGTAATTGAAACGTTATCATTTTTACCTCTTTTTGGCACTCATTGAGTTTAGTTACCTAGGGTGTTGCCGACCTGCACACAACACTCTGTTTACAAGCTGCTCCTCCTTAACAGCCTTATGAAAGAATACCCTGGGATCATCCGGGGCATAATTACCCCTCCATAGTACCAGATGGTTCACTGTGGGCACATGGTAATTGTCCTTACCGCTCTCGATGATTAAAATAGATAGCTCTGGATCTGCATCCGCGAGCCTCGATGTGACGCTGCAGCTATCTGTACCACCTTTAGCGGTGTGATTGATATTATTGGTGCTGGTACTTTCTTATCACTCACCTCCAGCAATCACAAGATCTACCTCCTCAATATCCCCCGGAAGAGTGGTATAGATACCCGTGATAAATTAGATCAAGCTAGCCGAGCTATTTGACACGCGGAGAATGACCGGTCTGTAGGGAATGGTGTTGTTGTTGTTTCGGGTAATGTTGTCAATGTTGTGTCGCTTTCAAACCGAATAAGTGCAGCAGGCTAGGTCCACAGACCCTGTTTGTTGTGCTGGGATAATCTTTTTCATCTGATGTCTCATATGGCAGGCACTCAAAATATCTCCTTTGTTCACTCTTAAGTACTTCGGAAGTGCCCGTGACTGCCTGTCGGTAGACTGTTATCAAGCGATTTCCTTGAAATAGGCCCTCTTGGCTTCAAGTACTGGTTTACACGATGACCTAACATTTCAACCGCGTTTTCTAGAGAATCATCTTTAGCTACACCCTGTACTGAGGATCTACCTATACCGCATGGTTTGGGTCCCAATGTTAGGTAGTTGGTTGGTAGGTACATGTGATACTGCAGGCTACAATCCATAAAGCGCCCAACCTTTTTGTATTAATTTTCCATTTTTGCAAGTACGAACTAACTGCTCATTCTGCCAAGCTTAACATTCCACTAGAATATGACTAATTTGGAAAACCGACTAAGTTGAGTATGTGAAAGACCACAAACCTGCAATCTGGAGATAGGTCGAACATAACACGATTGGATTACTGTCGTTTCGTTTCAATATTTGTCGAGACCACTTTTCTTTATCGATAGCTATGCAAACTTACTTAGCACGATGCTATAGTTCAACTAGGTTTGTACAATGTAGATTGTAGATAGTTCACGAAAACTTCAATATAGGTACCTATACATGTTGGCTAGCTCTCGCGATAGATAACCTCTAACAGTAGCCTTGGAGATTATTTATGTTCCAAGCAACCACTGACTTTCTATGCAATTTAATCTCACTCGGCACGTTTGCCTAGAATCATCAATATGTAATTGCAAGGCTCAAGAATAGAGTGGTTGCGTCAGCCCAGAAAACATATGTTAGTAGGGCTGGCTTCCTGCCTTCATTTCATGCTGGGGTACCGAGAATGCGTGTAAACAACCTCTGGATCATGTGAAGGTGAATACGGCCCAGGCAGGCGGAATTTTTCGGCGAGAACAGTCCCATTCTCTAAATGGCTAGGGGTGCTTTAGGATAAGTAGTTTTGAATAGCTGGTAGCGAAGGCGCAGATGGTTTTAACCCTGCGGCAGGAATAGAAGTGTGCTCCCTAATGCTCGTGTATGAGCTCGACGAGTCAGTTTTCGAAGACTTAGGATGCGTCTTCAACAAGGGTTCGGGTTAGATCCTACACAGAGTTCGAGGCAAAATTGACCATGGCACAAGGAGCTAAGGATGCCGGAGTGTGTAGGGACAGAAAGACTTGGGTGTAACTGGTATACGTAAATGAGGAGCAAGTAAGTCGTTTCATCATACCAAATAGCGCTACTTAAGCTGCGCCATAGATCCTCTCTCTAGTGGAGTTAGTATCAGCCATGTTATTTCGAGCAGCGGCGCTAGTTATCGCTCTATGTATGAGGGAATGAACATAGCATTAGTAGAATTAGTAGCTTATCCAGGATAGCTGCGAGGAATGACTGATGACATACAGAATTCGAATAAACGATATAGGTGAACTACCGATCTTCCGCTCTCGTGCCATCTGGAGCTGCCAAATTGACTTCGGATAATGCAGATGCTGTAAGGCTAACGGTCGAGGGCCCTTCGATTGGTAGGTACAAGTGTCCACGAGCCAGAACTGACAGACACCCCGCCCAATCCCTCTCCCAGGGGCCCGCATGCCATTTTGAGGCTTATGATAGCTGAATCATACATAATGAGATGGAAGGACAAATTTCACGGTCTTCAGGCTTGCAATAGTGGACTGGAAATATGGCCTAAAATACTCTACGTAGTATGAAGCTATCTATGTGTGCATATATTAGTGTCCCTACCGGTAGGTCATAGGAAGCTTTACCTACTACAGTGGTTACCCCTGTCATTAGATAGCCCTTTGGTAGACAAAACCGTCTGATTAGATATTATCTTCTAGCCCGTGGCTTTTGGCAGGTAGAGGGGTTGCATGAAGGAGGCCTTAGATACCTAGGTGGGACTGAGGTGGGACATGTGATCCGGAGGGTCAGGTGACCATCAGTTTGTCCAGATGCGACTCTTGGAGGTTGTCAATCAGTAATCTTAGGTACAGCCCAGATAGAATATCACACCGTGTATCGAACAAAATGTGATGGCTAGTCGGTGAGGCAATCCTCCTCATAACAAAGGTAGAACACCGTGGAAACACTTAAGGAAAGCAATGAATTACTGTTGCCATCAAACCGCCTGTGGAGTATGTAACATACAAGAGTTCTAGATACAGCCCTGATGGCTTTCTAAGTGGGCACGGCAATCATTTTGTCTGCGTAATTGCTGTTGTCAAGAGTAAGGATCAAAACAGGTACATTGAGGCATGACATCAATTGGTTCAACTCCGGGGTTCCCCCCGGGGCACATCCCCCCAAATCCCCTCCCAGAATTGTACCTTAATAATGGTTTAGTCGAATTGTTTTGATATTTGGTATACTCTAACAACACTGGCAAGGGGCTTGCTGTATGAATAGAATATACATGAGGTGGTCAGGGTACCAATAAGTACATGTCAGGCCCTGTTTGAGCTATCTGAATTGACATTGATGATTGAAATCGTGACAAACTTGTCCAACATGCTATAACACGAAAGCTTGCTCTTGCCTTAATGTATTGCATTGGAAATTAGCTAGTAATTACCATAGGAATTCAATCAGCACCACATAAATTTACCTCGTTTGGTCATTGACTTTCTTGTTTGCCCCTGACCGTGCTAGTGGGTCTGCTGCTCACAGAGTGTGAAGTATGTACATATAAATAATACCATAGCCTCTAGCCTCACTTCTCTTTCTGGTAAAAAAGCAGAGCAGTTCATTATTTGGGTGACTCGTCCACTATTCCGGAAGACCCTATCCTCTATTGATATATAAGGCAGTCAATCGACCATATAGGTACCTGAGCCTAGTTTCTAAGTCCGTTAGACTGATTTAAAAAAATTTTTGAAAAAAATGAGAGCTTGTGCACCTCAAAGTTCTCAATATACTCCAATAAGTCACATGGAGAACATACTGCCCAAGTGGCAGTTAAGTGGCAATCACCAAAAGGGTAGAACAAAATAGGAAAATATAGTCTACTCTCATATGCCCAAGGGAATCCTCGCATCATTTCCATTTATCTGTACAATCAGAATTTAGATAGCAAGTGTCTTCCTGATAATCATCCCATACTTCTTAATTGGCCTGCTGTCAACCCATGCAGGTACCTGCCCCGTATTCCAGCACTTCAGACAACCCGCAGTCTCATGTCTAGTCATCATTGGATCTCAAATCAAAGTATGACTCAAGACTAGCCCCATCATTCATTTGGTTTCTATCAGCAGGTCGAGCTTCTCGTAATCCCGTTCTGATCAATCCGCATTCTACGTTAGCAGCACTTGCGTTGTTGGTCTTCGTCGACTTTCTCCACATCCGCTTCGTCATCCTCGACTGCGCTGCATTTGATTCCGTAGCAAGTACCATAACACAACGTCCACCACTTTCGAATCCCCAATCTGATCCTTTTGAAACGTACTAGAGAGAAGCGCTGCGATCCTCTTAGTACTTATATATACTCTTCTACCTCCCATTGGACTGTCCGCAGTTCTTTTTCGTCATATTATTACAAGTGAGGACCATTCAGAGATGGATTCTTCAACAGAGAATATGAGTAGCCGACCGGTTTTCGCCGAGGTAAGTTGTTGTCTTCATAGTATTAGTATCGAGAGCTGATTTATGGCTACTTATAACCAGACCAGAGCAGCGCTATGTGAAACGCTCCTAGATTTTAACCAACATCAACAGGGTGTCGCTGTTACACAATTCAACGGATTGAATGTTATTTCGGGCCTCTTGGTAGACAATTTTGGTGGTGAAGATACTGTTTTCCTCCCCACGGCAGCAGTTTCACGGTTGGCGAGCACCCCCAGCAGCGCGACCTTTTCCCAAAGGCGTATACTCGCAAACAACAGCCAGAGAACCCAGCGTCCTATCGTCCTGATCCTCGGGAGGAAGTACCTTGAAAAGATCGATGCTGTTTCTACGATGCCTAACAAAGCTCGATATGTTGTGGCTGGCCACTGGATAATTACGAACGTCTGGTCGGCCCCTGGAAATGGAAACATCAATCTCTACGTTCGACTCCAACACGTAGCAAAGGATGGCGAGGAATTGCTGCGTCCCTTTCGTAGTAAGATTGAAGAAAATCGTAAGAATTCACTCCGCATTGGAAAGGTGGATGGAAATATGCTAATTAATCTCCAGTGGCATCAGACGAGATGTCTCAGCGCGAGCCTGCTTCCGAGACATGCCAGTCTTGCAAGGTTTCAACACCTCGAATATACGCGGAGCAGTGGATGTGCGGCAATATAGACTGTACAAATAATCTCGGGAAGAATCATTCCAATGAGACCCTGCCCGATTCGCGTAGAATCCTATCCTCGTTCCTCATCCCTCAAGAATCGGAAGATGGCCTCGTCAATCAAGGAGAAACTGCCCCGGAATTGCGAGTTGCGCAGAAGCAGACCTTTACGCTTTCAGACGATCGAAACCGGAATAGCGAGTTGTTTCGGGATCTATGGAGAGGTGAAATATGTGCCAGGTGTAGAGCTTGCAACTCTTTCCGATATTATAACCGGTTTCAATGCGAGCGTTGCGACCTAACTCGAGAGGTAAACCCACCGATAGTTCCTCTACAGTACCACCTGGACGACGACGCATGCAGGACCCCTAGCTCTACCGACACACAGCTTCCCTTATGCAGTGTGCCCTCGGAGGCGAGTGGGTGTGTTAACATCATTCCACCCAAGGAGGGCAAAAATCATTGGATCTACCGATTTGGCCTCCTTGAGGGAAATGAAATTATCATCCTGCGTCCCAAGCCCGTCCACAGGACCATAAAGAATGGCGTGGATGATATGTACAACGAACTGCAGCAGCTGAAAGACAACGGCTCGGTGGATCTAGCGAGGAAAGCTATTGGGAAACACACGTCGCGGCACATGGTTGCTAAATACGGAAAAGAGTACTATGCTGTGTACGGGACGGGGACTATCGGGTTCGAAGACTGTCCCCCGTTGATTGAGCGCATGCGAGACTATGTCGTCGGTACCTTGAGAGAAGAACTTGAGACCCCAGCAAAATTCAACGAAGCAGTTTTATGCTCGTACTTGAACGATATGGCTATGAGTGCACACTCCGACTCAGAAGAGGGGTTAGGGCCTTACGTATCGTCTTTGTCTCTGGGGGGAGCAACAGGGATGGCTTTCTTCATGAAGCCCGAGTTCGAGGCCGGCAAATATGTCAATAATACATTAGTCGAGAACAACCCGATTCTGCCGGGATGTCAGAGCCACGAACAACTGGCGGCCCTGAGAAAGGATGTCGAGGAGGGACGGCTAAACGACGAGGACTATGTCGACAAGACGCGAGAGATCGTAGCAAAACACAAGGTCCGAGGCCCGCGAAGCCCGCTCAGAATCTTGGAGTTCTCCCATCAGCACGGGGACATCGTCTTTCAGAAAGGGGCGGGAGTGCAGGAATTCTACCTACATTCGATCAAGAATTTGAAGGGTCTCGTGAGAGACTCCTTGACGCTCCGGTATATTTCTGATGATCACAAGCCTGCCCGTCGAAGGAGATCCCGAAAGGAGCCGACCCAGGAAGAAGACACCGGCAAGACTGAGGAGCAGCCCGCCCCCAAGCGGGCCAAAACGGCAGCATAGGAGTAAGGGGCTTAATGGATTTCGAAGTAGTAGTTGAACTAAAGGCTCATCACCTGATAGATGATTATAATGATACACGTTGAACTGTATATATTCCGAACACATCCGTAGCCTAGGTTGAGAGGAGTTGTGATATGTCCGTAGAATACCAAATGGTGTCCAACAATCGTCCGTCTGATCTTGCAAGCTACACCAGATTTGGGATAGGACCGCATACCAATAAACCCCATTTACTCATTCAGGGCATAGAGATTCCCTTCCTAGATACTCCGTATTGAGTAGTGTCTAATGTTCCTTGGGTTCCTCGTGCCATGGAGAGCCAGCCCATAATTGCCTACTTACAGGGTTATAGGTAGATCAAATATATTATATATTATGTTGGATATGCTGTCGATTGGTCTGCTGTTATTACGAGTCTTATATACCGAAATGACATTATCGCATATAATGTTGTTTGGTATACCATCAACTAGTATGTCCATAAATGTGTCGTCGATTAGCAGGTCGTTAGATATGTGGTTTGTCGAAATACCGTGTCGGTCGCGTCGGTTGCGTCGGTCGCATTGGTCGTGTCGGTCGGAATATCGCGTTGGTTGGAATGTGTCGTCGATCGGTATATTATTCGATATGTTGCCAAATAGGGCATAGCCGTCAGCCTGTCGGTGGGATTGACGATAGCATAAAGCTGTTGGTAAGCTGTTACCTAACTGCAATAGGTAGTATCTAGCTCCAGGTATTTTTTTTATTTTTTTTCGTGCAATAAAGAGGTTAGGGTTTAACGCACAACTAACAGTGCCTAAGGCCCTATACAGGGAAGAGACTTTGAAGCAAACTAGAACTGTAAGTATTCTATAAGTAGGTATAAGACACCAAGCGGAATATTCACCATCAATTTCTCAATTTCTAGGTACATCTACTTTGTATCTACTTTGTACCTAGGTATCTACTTGCTTGAACAGCACGTCCGTGCACGACGGCTGAAAGCTGTGATTTGCTGTATTCGGAGTATACAAGTGCTAAGACAGGTGCCAAGTCTGTAGCGCAATTGACCTCTTATCGCGCTAGAGGATCCACCAAAATTTTCTCTTATCGCCCCTCTGTGCAAGTGCGTTTTCTTCCATTCCATTGCTCTCGCAAAGGCGCAAGGCACTTTCATCATCTCTCACCTCCAACGACTTCGCCATGAAGGTCACCAACCAAGGAGATGTGTCTGTGTACACTATAGCCGGCGCCAACACGTCGCGCCCCCTCCCAGATTGGTAAGTCATTTCCAGTCTACGCGATACGAATATGTCTAATCGTATGTCTATGCAGGCTCGCCCGTCGGCGGAAACGTAGCTTGAAGTCGGACCCAGAGTACCAGAACAGGATCGAGCTCTTACAGGATTTCGAGTTCGAGGAAGCGAGCCAGTGTGTTAGAGTCTCCGAGGATAATGACTGGATTATGTCCACTGGAACATGTTAAGTCATCACTACATTTGGCTGAGACATGGAGCAAGATGTTAACATCCAACAGATAAACCCCAATTCCATGTCCATTACCTCCCTCACCTGGCATTGTCCTTTTCAAGACATACGAAGTCGCTTAATACGACTTTCCTTCTACTCTCAAATGACTACTCAAAGTCTATACACCTACAAAGCGATCGGAAGCTAGAGTTCCATGTAAGATGCTCATTCTACAAGACTCTACACTTGCGCAAGACCCTAATGCATAGTAGACACGTGCCGGTTGTCATCATGAACTGCGACTGCCTAGGTACGGAAGGGATCTTGTCTACGATCGCCACTCGACTGAAGCATTAGTGCCCTCCGTTGGATTGGATTCCGACGGTAATGGCGAAGTGTTCCGTATGAATCTCGAGGTTGGTCGGTTCATGAAATCATATCAAGTCGATGTCGGGACCGATGATGGGATCGATGCCGGACTACAGGGAAGCATCGGTGTGGGTAGTGTTAATACTGCAGCTATTGCAGAGCAGAGCCACAATCTGTTAGCCTTTGGAACCTCAATTGGTTCTGTCGAGTTCTGGGATCCGCGATCGAAGTCCCGAGTTGCCATACTGGGCGGCCAAGAAGGAGAAGTAACAGCACTCGATTTCAATCCTTCGGGTCTTTCGTTGGCCATGGGAACATCGAATGGTCTCATTAAACTCTTCGACCTACGAAGTCCCCGGCCGCTACTGCAGAAAGACCATGGTCCTGGATTCCCTATTAAGACACTGACGCATATGACTACGTCGTCTCAGGAGAAGAAGGTGTTGTCTGCCGATAAGCAGATGATCAAGATTTGGGACGAGCTTGACGGTGAGACTTGGACAACAGTCGAGCCGCTGGTGGACATCAATTTTGTCACATGGTGCAAGAACACGGGTATGATACTTACGGCAAACGAAGGCAAACCGTTGCACAGCTTCTTCATACCACAGTTGGGACCTGCACCGCGATGGTGCTCGTTCTTGGACAATATGGTTGAAGAGATGGCTGAGGAGGTTACCACGGATCAGTACGACAATTTCAAGTTTTTGACGTTGCCCGAATTGAAGTCCCTCAGCTTGGCCCATTTAATTGGCAAGACGAACCTGCTACGGCCTTATATGCACGGATATTTTGTAGCCTCGAAACTGTATGAACAGGCTCGACTCATTGCCAACCCGTACGCCATGGATGAAGAACGCGCGAAACGTGTCAAGGAGAAGGTTGAAAAGGAGCGTGCCAGCCGAATCCGTGGGAACAAGAAGGTCAAGGTCAATCAGAACTTGGTTGACAAGCTGCTCAAGCGTCAAGAGAAGAGGGCACAGGTCGATACCAAGGCTGGAGTGCTTGGTGATGAGCGGTTCACCCAACTATTCGAGGATGAGGAGTTCAAGATCGATGAAAATAGCCGCGAATTTCAAGCCCTCAACCCAAGCACCAGGGTTGACTCGGAACCAGGCAGGAAATCTACTGCCCCAATTGCCTCCTCTGATGAAAGTGAAGGAGATACAAACGGCATGGATACTGATGATGATGATGATCAAGTTTCTCAAAGAAATGCAAAGGATCAGGTGGTTATGCGTGTCAGTTCCTCGAACCGAGATGGTCGGTCATCCAAAGACACGTCTCTAGGCTCGAGGATGCAAAAGTCAGGCCGAATTAACAAATCTCGCGGTGGCGATGTGGTTGGAGAAAGACAGGTCACATTTGTCCCTGAGTCGAGGAAAAAGAAGGCCGCCGAGGAGGCTCCACAGGCGCCGACGAAGGAAGACAGACGATTAGACTCGCGGCGGAGTGCTAGTGCCAATGTATTCAGGAAACTTTGATACCCAAAACAATATACAGGAATCATATATGATATATTAATACAGGCTTAGAGGATCAATTTCGCTCCTGGCTCCGCAAGAACTCCAAACTCCAAATGCAGAGAGAATACCATCACATCCCATACCCCATGGACCCCTTATTTCTATCGACATCGATCCTGGTCGATCCTCGCAAAATCAATACTGTACTGACCCATTGCTCAGTCGCATCATTTCCTGCCCCACTTCTTGCTCCTCCCTTCTGGGCTTTGTCTAATGTTCGACTTGGCGAGGCCCTTCTCAATATCCTCCTGCCGAAGCCTCGGGGTCGGCGGTACGTCCGCCAACCGCACACGGCCTCGGGATGAGCCGCCAGACTGCTTCACCGACTTTGGGAATTCGGACCGGCGTGGTGTGAGAGCAGTGACCACCTTCTTTGCCGAATGCCGGATCTTCTCTCTGACCTTCCATTCCCTCTTCTTGGCCAAGTAGAAGAGTACTGCCATGGAGACTATAATATATGTCAGCATGCTATATAGATCACCGTTGATCGGAGCCAGGTGGCTGGCTTACCACCAAGCACGACAACGACTGCGACGACGACTATTATCGCGATCATTGCCCCGTGGGAAAGCTGGACTGCTCCGGGACTGTTCCCCGAGGCACCGGCTGAATCATCGACGCTCCCGCCCGAGCTGATAGATCCGGGCCCGCTGTCACCGCCCGCATCGTAGCCGTCCGTCGCCAAAGGGAAGTCGGAAGTACCAGTAGCAGTGGCCATGGTGGCTGGCTTGCTTGCTTGCTTGCACTGGCCAGAACAATAATTTTATACACCGGTATGAGAGTGGGATCCAGCACTCTGGTTCTCGGTGGGACGAGACGTGGGACGAGGGGGCTGAGAAAGGATTTCAGGTAGATGTCATCCACTTCATATGTATATGTCTAAATGTATGTAGAGAGAAGAGAAGAAAGACAGGGAATTGTTGTATCACGCCACATGAGGACTGTTGGTACTTTATGAACGGGAATGTGTCTGGTGGGGAAGCGGTCTTGGGGGGCGCTTGCGAGCGTCGGTTTTCTATGTGACTGTGAGGCCATCGCAACGATGTGACGGCTTATGCATCCCTAGGTCCCTAGGCGTATCTTGGAACTCACGGTAGTTGGGGTGCCTGTGCCTGCGAGTGGCCTCATGCACCTCTGGTAGTTGAAGACCCCCATGATCCCTGTCCTGTTCCCAAAGACATCATTGGATTAGAGCGAGTTCACATCTGAGTCCCGGTAGCAAGTCGCCTCTTATTTAGACCACGGCGGGCTGTCATTGGTGGCTCGCGGCCTTCGAAGCGCTTAACTGAGGGCGCTTTTTGTCTTGTTCCTGGTGGTCTGACCAATCACGGCTTAACGGCAGGGGGGCTGCTGCACGGACTTCACTCCTGCAGTTGTCACATCTGTCGCCTTTTGCGCTACCCCTGCCTATCGCCGTTTACGCCTTTGATTCTGTATGTACGTGTATCTACGTACGTATGTAGGTTTCGCTACAGAATAGCCGTTGTCGGTAGGCCACGATGGCAGCCATAACCACAACCCAGAATGCAGTTCGATAACATGCTGTATAACACCGTTGTGGAGAAACAGAGAATATTCGATCTCCACGTCTCCCGAAATACATGTAGGATTGAGTTCTAGAATCTGCAGCGGTCTACAGATGCCGACCGTTGCGCTTTAGATGACCCTGCCATACCGTCACCATCTATAGATCCATTTACTTGGGTGATCTGCGCCGCTCTAAATCTAATCCGAAGTAGATCGCCCCCGTCTCATCTGCCGCTCGCAAGGCACACGGGTTTATTTTAGCTCAAGCGATCTCTCTCTAAACTACCTAATGTCTAACGGAACCACGTGAGCTATTCTTGAAGTACTCACCACCGCCGGTCGCGGCCCCGAAACCACGCCTCGAACATCATGTAACTACTCCGGTTTAGCATGTCTTTAATGCGCTATCCCAGAGTGTCTTCCACTGGTGTTCATAAGAAACTCCAATGTCTCCCAGACGTGCAGCCAAACGCGCCGCTTCATGCGTAGGTATAAGCGCGCTTCTACGCCTCAGACGTTCCATTGCCTAGGCGTGTGCGTGTGCAGAAGGTAAACGCAAGCGAGGATGTAACTCAGATACCTACGTAATAACCGCAGTGTCAAAAATAAACTACTGCGGATATGCAGGTCGGCTTTGCGCCCGCGTTCCCTACCTACCTCATCCTCGCATGGAATTTTGGAAATAGGGATGGCCACGACCAGCCAGTCGACAGACCTAGGGATAAGGATTGATTGATGGAATGCGTTTAAATCCGGCACGGAGCGCCCTGGTTCCACCGGATCGAACCCGTCCCGCTGCTATCTATAGCGATGAGATCCCCGCGGCGTGGTTACACTGCTGCTGCTGAGGAGCCCGTCGTGCACCCGGACATGCAGGAACTCTGATGGATGAGTAAGCGTGGCTGCGTTCGCGGTCTAGCTTCAGGTTGCTGGACTTGGGTTACCATTGTCTTACTAGGTAATTCTGAAAATAAGTTCATATTATAGTGGTGATGATGATCGTGAATTTTGTTGGATGAGAGTGTTTGAAATAGGGATGTATTTTTTTTTTCTCTCCGTCCCCTTCTTCTTTGCCCCCTTTACCACGTTTCTTCTTGTTGCTGAATGGGTTATTCCTATACCGATACAATTCTTACGATTTTATCTACTATTCTCGCCTATGGAACCCTATATAGAGTTAAGTAACTGTAACTCATGCGGATTCCCTGAAGAACAAATCAGGGAGCAAATCGTTCTTTCAGCTCAGAGGATCCTAATTATATATATTATTCTCTGGCAACTTTACCTGCTGCTGGTTTACTAAGAGTCACGTCGCCTCTCGTTTCTGCATAGGACAGAAGCTAGTTACAAGTATAAGGCACGGCATCTCAGGCAGTCAAAGTTCTAGCTCCCCGCTCATCAACGATGTTGTGACCTACCCGTATACTACGCAATCTGTGAGACCTGCATGCACTGTGTGTATATACACTCCTCTCTCCCAGACCATTAGGGGATGTATTCCTTCGCTCTTGGTTCATTGTACGGCAACATACCTATGGTGGCACGCCTTTTGTCACTTCTTCGGCCCAGTTATCTAACAACACAACTCCCCCCCTTAATTGTAGGTTCGCCTTTGTTGTTTAGGAGGTTATACAAGGAAGAATACATGATGTCTCATAGGCAGCTGATCTGCTTAAGTGAATTTAAGTATGATAAAGGTAATTTTTGGGGGGGGAATAACATCTAAGCAATAAATTACATCAAATTGATGTAAATAATTATGAGGAATATTGTCATAGGTAATATCAAGATGTCAATTAAGGGTGAAAGTCACTTAATGTCGGTGAAAGACATGATGTCTTCGTAGAATTATGCCAATTCTCTTCAACTGGAGAACTAGTTGAAGTTTTAATGAGCGCAGTTACAGCAGATTCGCGGCTCCTTATGCCAATCGTGCCATCCTCGGCAGACCAAGCCAATGCCACAAAAATATCCCTATAGTTCGATAACCCCGCCCAACATATCGCAAAGCCTACCTAGGTGCCGTAAAGGAGGGTCGGTCTTAGGACGACATTCTTGCCTTTGGCTCATGAAATGGGCCAACAATCACCGTTTCTAAACAGATAGAAACCGGTATAGCTTGTTAGGTCGTATGACAATACAGGAGTACATTTGATAGGCGGAATACATGAGCTAATTCCCTCCATTTACTTGTTTACACTCTTGGAGTATACCTAGGTAGGTAACCATGACAAAAAAGCCGAAGCTCCTTAGTAAATTTGTTGGAGGGCTGTCTTGGAACGGAAGCAAACTCCCTACCTAAGGAAAGTACTTGAGGTGCTTATAAGCCGGCAATACTTCGTACCTACCTAGATTGAGTACCTAGCTAAACTTCTTTCCAAGGCACCTACCTTAGATTCTCAGTATATTACATGCAACTAAATAAGTCCCACTTGGAACTTCCCAAGGCCCAGGTTGTCGCTTCCACACCTTGGTGGTTACACTACCCACTTTCAAAACTCAAAACCACCTGATCCTCCTCTTCTTTGCCTTAGCCTCTGTCAACTGCCCATATCACTGCGTGTGGCGCCTATCTTAGTACCTGTTCGCTGCAGGCACCATGACCGTATGGTTACTTCCATTCTCTTGCTTGCTAGGCAGCTACCTAGTGATCTACCTTCGTGCCTAGCAGGAGCGGCCTTGATCTCTTTTCATCATTCTACTCCGCATATGCTTCGTTCCCTATAGCAGCTCTCCATCTTCTCACAAGTGACAAGACCATTGGCAGCTCTAACTAATATAGACAGATTCGACGGGCTACAATACATATTGCATCAGCCTCAGAACGCCTCGGGCTGTTATATCGGCCATGTCTCCTGGAAACTCATCTGGCGAGGAACCGGGGTCTAACTCTTCGCCTAAAGGCATCCCACACTATGAGCCTCAGCTCTTTTCGAGTCAACCTGAGTTCCTTCAGCCATTACAAGACTCACAAGAAACGCAATTGATGAATTTGGACGAGAGCTCTGCTTTCAAACAAGATGGTCAGGGTTCCCAATCGACAGAGTTAGTCCAAAATGGGTATTTCAGTCGCCCTACTATAGACTCACCAAGTGCTGGATTTCGATTTCAAAAGCCACCAACCTCTCGACCTACATTTCATGACTTGAATTCACACCGAAAAGGCCCAGAACTTTCATCTTTTTGCGGCGAGCCAAATGCATTGCTTCCTTTGGCTCAAGGGGGACAACCTTCTGAAGAACCTGCAGTTGCCCACCATACCCACCAAACAGACCAAGTAGATCAAACAGTCCCAGTACCGTCAGTCGATCGCGGTGTCAATTTGGGAGAAGCTGTAAACGAAACTGAAGGAGCAGATCCACATGATGCCATAGTCATCTCGGACAGCGATGGCTCGGTCCATAGTCTGCCTAGCCAGCATCGACTACATGAGACCAATAGCTCATCAGACCATGTTTTTCCTTTTCCAGAGGCTAACAACCCGCGATCTATTGTTACGCGACATCGAGCTTCCTGCTCTCCTTTGACAAAGTCCAAGCTTCCCAAAACAATCTTGGACACCCGTCGTAGAGCTTTGGTGCACATGGCCTCTCAGCGTCGTCCAATGCAGCAATCACCGACAAGACCTTCGTTGCGACCTTCAGCCAATGATAAGCTTATATCGATTGAAACACCAAACACGCCTACCCGAGAAACACCTGTGAACAGAAAGGACTCGGAACCCAGTAAGCGGAATCGAGATAATGATCAAGCTGCCGGAGACCTTCGCTTGAGGAATGAAGCAATCACACTACCGCGAGCGAATTCACAAGCTTCCAATATCTCGAAGCCCCGCGGTCCACGCAAAGCTCGGCGGCAATCGACCAAGCACACACCCAACCAGAGTAAAGAGCATTTTATGGGATTTGTCAGTTCTCTGAACAATTATTTCACCTATGAAAGTGCGCTCAAGGAGGAATCTCAGAAAGAGATCCAAATGCTAAAAGAGCGGGTTGTTGAGCAAGAGTCAATGATTCAGCAATACTTAGGAGAACTTGAGACTCGCGAGCAAACGATAGCCACTCTAGCCGAAGAGAAGGAGCAGCTTACTGGTCAGAATCAGCAATTCCAAAGCGAGTTGGCGACTAAACGCAAGCATCTAGAAGAGAAATTGCGGGCGCTCCGGAGCCGCCTCAACGATGCCACTAATGAGCAGCAGCGGATTTTTGTAAGTTGTAGAGAGAAATGTCAGAAGACCATTGGAGAAGTTAGAGAAGAGTTCCAGGCACAGAAAGACTCTACAGAGAAAGTTTCCCAGGCTACGGAATCAATAAGAACTGAAATTCAGCAAAAGGCCACGGCCGTTCTTAATGATGCTCGTTCGCAAATTGGGGAGTGTAAGTGAAACCACCCATCATGACAATTCTTCAGCGCTAAGGTCACTTTAGCGACTAAGACTATCGAATGTCTCACAGCTCAACTGCAAGAGCGAGACCAGCAACTCGAACGTGAGAATGAACTCAGAATGGGCCTCCAAGAGCAGCTCGCAGAGTCGCAGAGATTGAATGAAAAGTCGATTCAGTTTTTGGGGACACAGGCTCAGAATGTTCTGAAAACGATCGAACAGGGGTTTATGCTGGCCCAAAAAACGGATCGTTATATTCGCGAACAAGATCAGAAGTAGGTAGCCTTACTCTTGAACCTGAGCAAGACTAACCAATTCAGTAGAATCGATGCCATCCAACAGGCATCGGAAGAAATGAAGTCGAAACTACCAGACTCTGCGATTTTGGTACAGGAGTTGAAAGATGCCCAGAATGATGCAGTCGCAACGTAAGTATTTATATAGTTCATTCAACTGATTAATGCTAAGTGGTTACTAGTATCGTTGCTGAGGTACAAGGCGTAACGTTGACCCCAGAGCCTACATCTGAGGCCAACGACAAGTTGAATGGGAACATCGAATCGATTCGCTTACTATGTGAGCGTATCAGCGAGAAGATGAGCACCTATGAGGAGGCTACACAATGGCAAAAGAGATCCCACGAGGCTGATATGGTCGCCCAGTCGTACATGGACCAGATACAACAATACCAAAACAGCCTTCACCAAGCGCAGATGTGTATAGATGAGCAAACTGAGGAGCGCCAGCAACTGCAAAGCCAGTTGGCTACCTTTCAAACTGCAGCAGAGGCCAACGAGACTGCGACCGGAAAGATCAACGATCTTACTACGCAGATTGCGCAACTCAACCAGGGGCTAAATGAGAAGAGCCAGGCAATACTTCGATCAGATGAAAGCCTGAAGGCGGCCCGGGAAGATTTAAGAAACCAGACACGTCAACTTCAGGAAATAGAGGAGCAGGCTCGAAACGACCGCCAAACGCATAAGCAGACCCTCGAAGAAAACCTTCAGCAACATGAGCAGGCAATATTCCAAGCCGTCAATGAGAAGGCAGCCAGGCTAAAGGAGCAATACCAGGGCACAGAGCAGCATCTTCAAGAAACGGAGAAAGCCCGAGCTCAGCTTGAGCAGGAAGTGGCTAAACTGCGCTGTGAAGCGGAAGAGGTGGGTAGACTGAATATCGACCACAACCAACGTCAGATTCGAGAGGAACTCTCAACTACCATGAGCTCAGTAGCCAAGCTTAGAGCAGATTTGAAAGCGTCTGAAGAAGCACGTGAAGCCCTGGTCGGAAGACTTGAAGAATGGTCACACAATCGTGCTGAGATTCACCAAATGCAACAAGTTCTTATGGAATTGGCGAGGGATCAACCAAACGCGATCCAAATGAACAACCAATTCACGGAAATGCTTGAGATTCAAAAGAAACTGGGAAATACTTACGAGCATCACCACTCACAGCTCACCAGTTTAGAAGCTACGGCTAACGCTGGTCACAACCGAGAAGGCCAATCCATTATTGGATTTAAAGATAGTAAGACGTTTAACATGCCCGCGAATGCTTCAAACACCCTTGATGGTCTGCCAGTATCAATTCGTAAAGTGGACCATGACGGGCTACAGGATCGCAAGCGAAAGGTGGTCGTACAATCTCCATTTACTGAAGATGAAGGCATACTACCAGTATCGGTCGAGCAAGAGAGATCTACTAGGCGCCAGTCAGTTCCCCCACGAGGAATCATGAAAATGATCACTCGTAGTGCTTCAAGAGAATCCGAAGCACAAGAGTGCGAATCCAACGAGGCCCCAGCTACAGCAAACCCACCGCAGCCACATAAGCGACGAACGGCGAGCCGAGGTTCTGCGAAACCCCTTACCGTCCACAGTGCCTATAACCGACCGGTTGTGGGATCTATTTCAGCAATGAGTTACAAAGCAAGTGTGAGTCAAGAAAGCTTCAGCGCTCACAAACACGGCACCGGAGAAGTCACAGAGGTCGACAACGAGCGCCTTACAAAGCGTCAACGAGTGTCGTCAGTCGGCCAGGGACGAGGCCAAGGGAAACGTTCAGGGCAGAGTTCAAAACCGACCCGTTCTATGTCTGAGTACTTTGAAGCTCCTCTTGTAAAAAACGAGGATGTCCTTTGTGACGAGATTCCACCAGAAAGCCAGACTTCGTCATTACAGGGAGGTCCCCTACCTAGAAAGTCATCAGGCCTAATCACTTACGGGCCGAAGGGCTCCGATGCATCGCAGACTTCGTATCGATCCGGCAGTCAGTCATCTGTTGCATCTTCCCATACTCTAAGTCAGCATTCATTCTCATTTCCAGAAATCAAGGAGGAGAGCCAGGATGACCCGGACAAACCCAGCATAAGATTGTGATGACCATCTCACACGATATGAAATAAGCCGAATTTGCTTGTGCTTTAGCTTACTCGGCGAGCGGCTACACCTGGAGAATGGTAGAGACGCCGCGGAGCTTGAGGTAATGGGGAAGGACTAAACTCGAGATATTTATGTTGAACTTTGCTTGAGGATCGCTTGAAAATCGGTGTGGATGGAGGAGGGGTGAACAATTTGAAACGAGAGTTAAGAATGTCTTTGTAGGAATAGAGTGAGGTTACGTATGTAGCAATTGACCATTTGCTTCTTATATATTACGCCACCCAATGCACCAAAAGACTTATGTTGGCTGTAGCCATCCTAGCTCTCAACCACGTATAGTACAAATATGTGCACACGGTTTGATATCCGCGACTCAACCGTCTTATTTTTATTTTGTGGCGGCATCCGAGTCCGAGTCCGAGTCCGAGTCCGTACATCCCCAACAAAGGCCCATATGGTATTCTCCTCTTCATCTATATAAAGAGTAGAGGGGCCACGCGGAAGATTCGAGGGTCTGTCGTCGATCGAACGTCGGGGGGTAGTTATCGTACACGGGACGAGCCATGCGCATTTGGTTTATTTTCCTTTCCGCTTCTGCTCGAGAAAGAGGACCTTTTTCCGCACTATGGAGACACATCAGGTCAGTCAATTGGATCTCGTCCAGCTACCACTCTTCTGCGTCGCCTAGATGGCCCCCTCGTCCCTATCATATGCCCTATCTGTAAACTGACTGCACCTCTTGACCTCGTACAGGACGTCTCCCGGTCAATTGGTCGATAATATGTGTGTAGTGTAGTGTAGAAAACTAGGCAAGCTCCCCCTCCTCTTTCTGCGCCGCGACGAACGAGGGACATTGGGGATGGGGGAACGAGGTAAGGCAAGACAGCCTAGGTGGGTGGGCGAGAGGTGAACGTAGACGTACCGACTGGGTCGTATTTCAGCATGCTCATGGGCCGCGACGTCCGCGGGCGCGAAAACGTGTAGAAGAAGCCCGTCATGGCCATGGAGATCAGGCGCACCGGGATCAGGCGGGACTTTACTGTTGGCGCGGTCAGTCTCCGTCCCCGTCTCGCTCGAGAGCAGTGGTAGGCGGGAGCTGCGGGTGAGAGGACGGGGAGGACGTACCTTTCTTCGCCATGGTGCTGGCTGGGCGGTAGGTAGGTCAATGCCGGGGGGTGCTGGGTTCGGAGTTGGAGGTTTGGAGAGGTGATGGTGGTGGTGTGGTGGTTCGAGATGTTTTTTGGTGGAGCTTGGGGTTGTGTGGCTGGTGCCGGGGTTTGGCGGGCAGGCGGGTTAAGACGGCGATGCGAAGCCACAGGTGGCTGAGTTCCTATGCTCGCTAATAGGTTTACCGCCGCTACGCCGGCAAACCGTACATACTCCACACACCCTCCATATCGAGGGTCTTCGGAATCGATGACTACATCTCTTGGGTTCATCATTAGCTGGCCAATCGATTTCCGATAGACTTTCTAGATCGGAAGGACTTTCCAAGAACAGGAATAGCAAGTGCTGGTTCCAAATCTTCTCCACCGTGTAAGCTGCCGTGCATGTGCTTGGAAGCTTGGACGACCAATCGTATATTTCCAATTTGAAGCTTGATATCTGGGCTTGCTCCTCAAGGGACATCTATGGCGTACATAACCAGGCGCACTTAGATGTCTTCCTTGCAACAGAATGCGATTATAACACTAGAGCTAGCTGTTCTACAATTGGTGCAAGAGGATTTGCCCTGACACTATTAGCATGGTGGTTTAAAAAGAACCGCGCTGCCTACACTTGAACTTACGAAGTCTTTGGATGTGTCCAAGACAAGATTTGTTCACGTCGCCCAGGTCTTTAAACTATAGTATATCTAAGTCAAACCCAAGCAAGTTTCAATATGCCATCTACGAAGCTAGAATACCCCACACAGCCTTACAGCAAGGTCAACCGGTACGACCACCGAGGTAATCATTCGTGCCTAGTCCAGATGATAACCAACTGATATCGCACAAGCATCCTACGCACTGGAGACCATCCACGAGATCGTCAACACCTGCCCGATCCTCCATGTCTCCTTCACACCCCCTGATTCCCCCTTTCCCACGATCCTGCCCATGATAGGGCAAATGGGCTCATTTGAGCGTCCCAGCGCAGACACCGGGGACGTACTCGAGCTCTACCTGCACGGCTACGTGTCGTCGCGGCTCATGAACCTATCGCGCAAGACCACCGCCGTCAACGGTACCGGGGATCCCTCCTTTTCCTCTTCCACATCTGCGTCTGCACCACCGGCACCGGAGGGGCTCCCGCTCTGCATCTGCGCCACGCACCTAGACGGCCTGGTGCTCTCGCTGACGCCGAACTCGCACAGCTACAACTACCGGTCGGCGGTGCTGTTCGGGCACGCGAGCGTGGTGACCGACGCGGCCGAGAAGCTGTACGCGATGGAGCTGATCACGGACTCGGTGGTGCGCGGCCGCTACCGCCACACGCGCGTCCCGCCCAGCGGCGCCGAGATGCAGAGCACGAGCATCCTGCGCGTCCGCATCGCCGCCGGCAGCGCCAAGCTGGGCACCGGCATGCCGACGGACGACAGGGCGGACCTGGAGGACGGCGCGCTGCTGGACCGCGTGTGGACGGGTGTCGTCCCCGTGCACTATACTATGGAACAGCCGATTCCGGGATCGTATAATAGGCTGGAGAAGGTGCCTGGTTATTTGGAGGAGTTTAGGACGGACTTCAATCGCGATTCAAAGGAGACTGCTATAGAGGCGTCTACAAAGACAACGAAACCAGTGAAGATGAAGCATGATGACTGACTCTGATTTGGTATGATAAGAACAGTATAAGATGCTTAAGAGACTGTTATCGAAATACCTATTCCTAGTCTCTTTCAAGGTATAAAGTCGATTTGTTGTACAGTACAAAATATATAGCTGGATATAATGAACTATTATTACTAAATGTCGCCTTATCATTCGTCCGCCGTGTGTGTAAGCTGCGAAGTCGTTCGTCCCCCACTGCCCTAAAATACTGGGTCATGGTGAAAAATCCGCCAAAAAAATTGGTTGCATATTCCCAATATTCTTGGGGGCGTCAGGAATTGAGCCGAACGCGGGGGTCGAACCCGCAACCTTGAGATTAAGAGTCTCACGCTCTACCGATTGAGCTAGCCCGGCAGGGCTTGTTGAATTTTCAGTGCTGCTATGGCAGTATGTATTCTTGCTGACGGATGGTGAATACCGCCATTGTCAAGGCAAACACAGCCTAAGTCGGTCCTGAAATTTTTGAAGACATGTCATCCTTGATCAAGAGCCTGTCCGATGGTCAAACTAGGTTTTCAACACCCAAATAGATCATGGAGTCATCGTTAGTACCATGAGGAAGTAATGCGGGTAACCACTCTGCCCAGGTCAATATGCTATGTTGAAGTCTACCTTGAAGTGCAGACCTAAGTATCACACTTTAAAGAAAACAACATGACGTGAGCTGATTATTTTAAAAACATGGTATTCCAACATTTACGCCTATGCTCTATAATGCTAAACTACACATACAATGCCTCCTGCATCTGCAAAACATCCAGTCGCATAGATCCCAACCCCACCTCACCAATTCTCCCAGACCTCCGCCGGCAAAACGGTGCGCATGACAGCCCAGTGCCCAAGCGCGCTGCGATCATGCCACTGCGCGAGCTTCTCCGTCTCGTTGACCCTCAGGATGCCGACGTCCTCGACGCTCGAGAACGCCGACGCGGCCACCTCGTGCTTGGGCAGCAGGTACGCCCTGCGGGCCAGGCTCTGCAGGTAGTCGGCCTCGACGGGGTCCCGGAAGGTGACCTCCCCGCCGTCCTGCTTCGTGCAGAAGATGATCACGTTGTCGAAGTCGCGGTCGTTCTCCTCCAGCGTCTCCTCCGAGGGCGCCTCACTCTCCCGGAAGATCCGGCACGTGGGGAAGACGCCCTTGATCGTGTTGACGACGATGCTGAGAGGAGGCAGCGTGAAGTCGCCCGCGTAGTTCTGGTGCGGTGTGTTAGTTTGACTTGCGGGTTAAGCTAGGTAAGGGCGGGAAGATGTGGACTTACGATGGCGATTACGCCGTTGGGTTTCAGCATGTGCTCTAGCGTTGCTAGGAACTCGTCGGTGAACAGGGCTATCGGCTCTGCACCACCGGTGAACACGTCGTGGATGATGTAGTCGTAGTGTTCATGTAGGTCGTCTTGGTTCGACTGTGCCCAAGATATCACGTCCTGGATCACGGCGGTGTGGTTGGACGGTAAGCCGAAATACTTCTTCGCATACTCGTATACCACAGGGTCTATCTCGACAATTGTGGTATCGATGCCATGGGCTATTAACGCCGAGGGCGATGTCCCGATGCCGAGACCACTAGACCGATATTAGTGATTACCTTGATACATAAATGGGAGGTATACTCACATGTTGAGAGCTTTAGCCTCATTATCCGCCGCCTTTCCAGGTATCTGCACGAGACGTACGGCTTCGAGCTGGGTGAAGACACTATAGATAGGCTCCGCCACTATTTTTCTGGGGAACTTGGTCCATTCGCCACCTAGTAAGCTGTGATCGCATCTTAGAACTCGAATCCCATCCTTATGACTATCTAACACAGATATGTATCCAGTCGTAGACTCCCATCTATCGACCATGGACCATCCACTGGGAATGAGACTGGAGTTTAGCGAGCTAGTCGAATATGGAGTTATAAGATGGGTATTGTAGAACGCAGCATGCAGAAGCGCCGGGATGGCCCAAGCTATGAGCTTGGATCGGCCCATGATGCTGTAAGTTGCAGCCAGCGCTAGTTGCAAGCCCACGCGAGTCTGCAGTATCGACTTCCCAATTTGTTCACCTATCTGCCGCATAGATTCTAGTTCGACGAACTTGTAAAGCGCATACGAGCCTAGACCCGGTGCCGAGCCTGCAATGGACTTCGGCAGACGGCTAAGATCGGCACCCTCGAGGACATCCGCGACACACGCCGTACTCAACATCAGCAATGGAAATAACGTCAGAGACTCGGTGATAGTAGGTCCCTTCCAAGCACCGAAAGTCCCGCTCAAGGGGAAGAGAAAGGACTGGATCATCGGGATGTACGCGGCAACCAAAGCCAGCAACACAGTTGTCTTGACTGGCAAGAACCGCCTCAAGGCCAGGTTAGCTCCCCAACCGACAAACAAGGCCGACCAAGCAACCCTTTCGTGCAGCCTAGTCGCAGCAATCTGTCCGTACACCGGCGACAGCGTCAACACGGAGACGTTGGCGTAGACGGCCATGAGCGTAATCAATGCGGCCGCCTTGCCGTAGACGGCAGCCTGCTCCTTAGCCCAGCTGGCCCAGGTCTCATTCTGAGCTTGGCCCGCGAGCAGTTTCAGCTCGTTCTCGAAGTCCTCCTTTGTTTCCGCAGGCTTCTGGCCAGCCTGGGCCGTCTTCTTCTTGGGCGGTTGTTTCCGCGGAGGCATGTTGGATGAAAACGAATGACGAATAAAAGCAATGGCTCAAGATGTTCGGAACGTCCCAAGTCAACAATTACTTAATGCATGCAGACTGAAGAGCGAAGCACAGACCGCTAGAGAATGAAGGAATCTTAAAAAATCTCAACAGCCAGCTGTCGAAGCTTTCATGCCCTTTCAACTCGCTACAGGCTAAACAAAATGAACAGATGTGCTTGGTACGCCGCGATTTGTCCCTTGTTCTTTGAAACGATTATTCTTACCCTTTTCTATCCAGACTAGTACTAATCTGGTGGTACTGATCGAACGTTGTGGCTAGGCGCGGCTAGGCGTGGCTAGTGAGGTACCTGAAAGTGGGTCTAGTGTATCGATGTATCTCTTCACTCCTACTTGTACTGGCTCCCGCCCTTGACTTTAAACAAGCATTATTCCTAGGCCACCAACAAAGGTGTTACCACTGGATTAGACAGTATTATTTCCCAGTTCACTAATCGTCCTTAGGCTTGCCCCAGTCATAATCAATAAATCAGCACCGTCATCTCAAAATGAGGCGTAGTCGTACCCAGTGTCTATTGGTAGGCTTAGGTAAGCCTATCTACCCAAATGGTTGATGTGCAATAGAATGGACAGAATCCAAAAGTATACGAGAGATATATCCTGGAGTTCTAAGATGAAAGCATATCATGTAAATACTTTTAGCATTTCACGTAATTGCGTATCCATGCAAACCCAATCCTTGAAATCTGTATTTCACAATGGTGTTTAGATAGATAGAAAGAGAAAGATGTTAGCAGAATTTCACCAACTCAACATTTCAACAAATGGCCCTTCGGGCCGAATCATTAAGAATTGAAAGCCATAAATCCTTTCACATCTCTGCTTCAATCCCCCGTGATGAGCAGTATTATCTATGTGACTGGTTACAAGGGACCACAAGTCTCGAACAGTGCAGGGCTCTCCCTACTAATAATCTAAATAGTTCAATTGTATGACAAGTATGGAAGATAATATAGACGATGGGGGGACAATCTGTCGAGGATATCTAACATTTTAACTTAGTGACTCGCAAATTATTAACAGGCACCGTGGTTTTCGAATATTTGCGAATTGAAGGCCGCTGGCGCTAACATTTTTACCATTCTCGCCCTTTCCACCGTCGGCACCCCTTCAACATTAAAACTGACTAGTGTGAAGGGAAGGAATGCGAGAGTGCCGGCCTATTTCTAGATACTCCAAGCGATTCATTTTCCCTGTGTATGAAGGCATTATAACGTAAAACTCTAGGATAAAGAAATTAATCAATTAAGATCAAAGAGTGTACATCATCAATGTCACCCTTTGGCTAAAACAATGGGTTTATTCGCCAACACGACCTCTAATAGACTAATACTCTACCAGAACACTGGCGTCTAAACAATTCGGTTGTTCTTATATCTTTTTGTGTCTTGCAGTGTAGTTTTTCTTTTTCGAGGCAGCTGAACCACTACTTATATTGATTAACATACAAGTCTTCAGATTCCGAACTACCCAACTCTACATTTTCACTAGCATATCAACACAAACAACGAAAATAGATACATATTATTCATCTACAATGTCTTGTAACCCCTCTAGCAGCGATATGCAAGCTTCCAACAGTGATAAGCCAGCCACCACAGGCTGTCAAGGGTCAGGTCACCAGCCAACAGACGTTACAGCGAACACTGGAAAGTGTACCCAGGGGTCTTCAGTCGGTCCAGAGCTCATTGCTTCTACATCAATGATAGGCACATGTCTAGGCCTTAGTTGGATGAAGGATGTTGCCGGCCCGAATGTAACGCGTCCTGAGGTCATGGAGCTGGTTTCTCGCTTTCGCGAAGAAGCCCAGCGCCAATTAGCTGCCGCAAGGGGAAACGATGAGGTATCCGAGCCCCGTCTACGAGCCTAACTCTGAGCCCGTCATCCCTAAAACTACCATCACTCGACCCGGGCTTGAAACTTTCAAGACACAGCCTATGCGATTCAGGGGGGTCTACTATCAACCAGTCCCCAGTAAACTGAAGAATCCTGGCGAATTCCTAGATGAGGTATGAAGAAAGGTCCCCCTCCTAATGATGGATACATGGGTCCCTTTCTCTGTTAGTGCAGATAGCATAGCAGACGTTAGAGGGCCAACACGAGGAGACGAGATACCAGTTTGGCGCAAATAGGATTTATGCTTTTTCTTAGCTACTTATCAGGCATATTTATTATAGCTTAAATACTTAAATGCACGTATGTCATTCACCTCTAATCAGTTGGTGTATTATCCTTTACTCGTAAATAACAAGTGCACGAGACCTGAAGGAGAGAAGAAGAGTCAACTTTGATTGTAATCATAGCAATATTCCACAATACTGAGATAGAAAGATTCTAATAAGTCCAAAGTTTCATTATACAATCCTTGCTCAGTTCTCTGCAGCAGCCCACTGTTACAACCACCCATTCCTGAATATCCCCGCAACCAGTTACCACGTGATTTACGGTCGCCAAGGCTTTTAGTGGCTTGGCGACCAAGTCCCATTTACTAGGAATCTATTCAGATATAAAAAGGCTGTATTTCGCCGTCCCTTAGATAGTCTCTCTTTGCTAGCCAGCGATCAATCTAAGTATTTTACCTTTTACGCCTTCTGTTATTTCAAATCAAGACCTGTGGTAACGGCTTCGTTACACCCACACAAGTAGACAGAATACGTAAAATTTTTTTCACCATGTGACTATTATCAGCAATGACTCTTACGTGAGTGTATTGGTTTCACTACCAAGCCAGAGCATTATAGCGTCACAGAGTCTTTCAGGCGCTTTCGGAAACTACTAACTAACAAAATTCGCCTGCAGGTATAGGGGCACTCAACTTTCAGCCCCGCGTCTATGTGTTCTGTGCATTCAAAGTCCGGGTCCGGACAATGTCTTAATGGTATCTCCCTTAGCATTCAATCAATTGGCGATGTAGATTAACTAGTATATCTAGTCAAGGTATCAACTTATCACTACGATGGTAAACTGCGAAGTTCAATAGACCTTCTTGAAAGCATTTGATTCTGCGTGCATGCCTCTCTCAGAATACGAAGAATTAAAAGCCAATTCTCGACTCAGACTTATGTTATGGTGTTCATTGACTTACATATATTAGGGGTTTTCAGCTCTCATACCACGCCAGTGACTGGCTCTATGATTACGGTCCTTCCTATATAATAGGTATCATGACATACGATACCTAACCAACAATGTCAGGATGGTTTAACGGTAAGAATTCCAACGGCTTGGATAGCAGCTTCGAAGCTTCGATTCGAGGTAGAGAAGTGAGGCCTCCAGCCAGGAGGTGCTAGGTTCGAGTCCAGCTCCTGACAATTCTTTTTCTTTTCCTTTTTCTTGTTCACTCACTTACTTACTGGTAGGTGAGTACCTAGGTACTCGTAGTCTGATTCAGCTCCGCACCCCGCCAGTAACTGACTCCATGGGTTGACACTGGCACGACCTCCACACCACAGGAGCAAACTATCTGAACCCAAGACAATCTAGGAAACTAGTACCGATACTTCATAGATAATGGGGTGAATATTTATTATATATCGCTGGTGTCTAAGATCAGAAGCTTTTCAGAAGACCATGAAATGCAGAGCGCATGCACGAAGTCAGACGAGTTACCTTGCTACTTAAGAATCCTGCTATACATACTGATCAGATCGGCACTTTCATGAGATACTAATAAGTTGGTACTCAATGCACGCAACTATGTTAAATCGCATTATCTTTGTATTTTAATTGGGCAAGTAGCATCTCTTGATGACTAAAGATTTGAGACGCGACGAATACGGACACGTGCCATATTCTTCTATAACTCGGCCCAGTGGCGGAGTCCGGTCAAGTACACAGATAAAGAAGCTCAGCAGGGACATGACTGAAGCGCAGATCGAATTGTTCCCATACTTGGATGGAACCGATAGCACACGGTTTGTCGTACGGAGATATTGAATAG
This sequence comes from Whalleya microplaca, assembly GCA_022497155.1. NCBI lineage: Eukaryota > Fungi > Ascomycota > Sordariomycetes > Xylariales > Xylariaceae > Whalleya > Whalleya microplaca. The sequence continues at coordinate 478,761 of MU385741.1, read as the reverse complement.
CAAGAACTATTGGCACGGTACCTAATACTAATGTTGTTCATAGTCTGCGTAGTAGTATTAGTTTTCCTTTACGGAATGAATATACAGAGTCTACGCTAGTATCGTGGGTCATGTCAACTTAAGATCTAGCAAGAGCTCGTCAAATTATAAGTAGGACATAACCCTAATTTCCACAGCAGTAATTCCCATATCACTTCTAGTTATGGTACAGACCACCTAATCAAGCGGAATACTATACTATTATGAAGTTAGCTCTGCCTTACCCATTTTTGAAAGCTTGACTTGACCGTTATTAGCGCCTATGAGTTCTCAACTACAAAGTTACTGATGGCCAGCCTCAGCGCAGTATTTCTATCTGACGATTCGCAGTGGCAACTGTACTATACGTGAGGATGGAAGTTCACACGACGCATCTAGGAGCTACCTTGGTATTTTAATTTCGTGTTCTTGTTAATGGGCCCGTGGATTGCATTCCCGTGGCGAGTAGCGCTAGGTACTTGGAAGAAATTACGTCTTTCTCAGGATCCGCTAGATCGACCAAACGTGCCGGGCCTCTAGAAGGCTTAGGCCTGCGCAGCAGCTGCCGCGAGCTGTTCTACGCGCTGCAAGACCTCGTCCTCCCAGGGGTAGTCTGGTCCTTTGATAGTCTCAAACGCGGGTAGCAGCACAGAATCGTCGATCTCCTTGTATTTCCCACACGCCACGTGAAGCAAGTTTCCGCGCCTGGTCTCATCGGCCATCAGGAGCGCTGCACCGCGTGCGACCGCCAAGGCGGGTTGCACCTCGACGTTAATACTCTCCATCAGCTGCTTCAAGTTCGGTAGAACTTGACTATCCGTCCAGCTTGGCGCCAGAATGTTCACGCGGACAGGAACTTTCTGAGACTCCAGCATCGGGACAAGGCCTCTTCCGAAGCCTATCACAGCATGCTTGGCCGTGGCTATATCTTGTTGTCAGCCAAAGCACTTCATAGATAGACAGCCCTGTACTTACCATAGTCGACTGCTCGAAGTCGTTGTAAGCCGCAGGTGGAGCCGTTAATGACAATGCTGCCGCCTTGAGGTTGCTGTCGCAGATAATATATAGCGATACTAGCTGTGTTTATGACACCTTTCTGGCTGACATCTAAAAGATCGTGTGTTGGCTCCTTAGGGTCCCCATTGTCGTCTTTTTCGGTGATGAAATAGTTGGTGCGGGGGCCAATGCCCGCGTTGGCGAACACATGGTCAATGCGACCGTAGAGCTCTGTAGTCTTCTTGAACAGTGAAACGAGATCGGCCCAAATGGTCACACTAGTTTTCACAAATGTGAATTTACCGGTTGGCGAGTCCACCTGCTCGACTGGAGGTTGGATGTCGGCGCTGACGACAGACGCGCCCAACGAGAGAAGCAGTTTAACAGTTGCTAGGCCTATACCCGACGAACCTCCTACAATTATGCAGCAGGCTGGTCAGATCCTTGATGCATTTATGAAAGTTGCCGTATTTCTGTAGCATAATCATACCTGTAACAATGACGACCTTGCCCTTTAGGCCGCTGAGATCCTCGTCTTTAATGAGAAATTCGGCCATGGTACTAAGGCGGTGGGGATGAGGTCAGATCAATGTGGTACAACTGATTAACTCTTTCAACTGATTAAATACTATGTTAGGGAAAGTGAGTATCGTTACACGCACAAAACAGGGTTACTGTTCACAAAATAAAATAGAAGCAGCGAGTTTGGAGAATGCAATGCGTGTGAGAGAAACTCGTTGACCTCCCAATCTCGAGGGGTTTTAACCTGCAAGAGAGGCTGGACATTGCATTTGAAATGGAGCCAATATGAAGGAAATGGGTAACATCCATGTTCTTTATGCACGCTAGCAATATTCCTACGTGTATGCCAGCAAGGCAAATGCCCACCGGCCTAATAAATCAGCAACTATACGCGCCGCCGTTTCAACTCTAGTTCGTACTTGTTCCTATTTGGACAACGGCCTCGGGTACGCTACTCTCGAGTAGGTACGCCGCCTAGCCGTGCCCCCCGGGGAGCAGTCCGGGAGCCGGGCTACGGAATGATCGTACGTATAGTCACCCGTATGAGCGGGCCTAGTGGTTCTGCCGGGGGACTAAGAATCGAACTAATTAGCATCATTGTTTCTAAGATGTCTTAAGCTAGGTTGATCGTCAGATTCTTGCACTTCGTCCCGCTTCGCTAAGTCGAGGCCGGTCTAGTTGTTGATATTTTTTAAGCTTCTTGATTTTAAACTACGGGAACCGTTGAACGGGAAGGCCCTTGACACGCGGTTTAGCCCGATATCAATGTGCTAGTCCGTGTACAGTACGAACACCCCTTAAGATAATATTAGTTCCCGCTGTGGAGAGTCGCAGATGATAGACTTTTGTCAAGGCAGTATCAATGTTGATCTTAAAAAAGTATTTCTATACGTGATTTCAATAGCAAAGATACATATTTTCATATGACAGGTCAACTTTATTATGGCGTCTGTTCACTTGATCGCATAAAACTCGCTTCTGAATGGAGACGCTAACATTATTGCATGGGGCGTACCGTACGGGATCTCCACTGTGCCTCTTTTTGAATATTGTTAGCGCAAGTATGAATTATTCTCTCGATGGTTTTGCCTAGGCTGCTATCAGCAAGCGCGAAAAGCGATCCCAACAAGGCCCCATCCCGTGACCTGAATCGAATGTTTTCAGGCACTCCTAGTGCTTAATACTGAACATTATAGCATTTGGAAATTCGTGGCCCAACGAAAAGAAAAGTATTCTGGTCTAGTCATATACCTCATATATAAACTTAAAGAATATCAAATAGAAACAGTCCTCATGTCACTAGATATGCTACTGGATCTGGTATAAGATCTAGTGAAGATGGGTGGTACATATTTCCATTATAATAGCAGTCAGCACTGCATAACTTACATAGTATATCGTTGAGATAAACTGGGGCTGAACTTCACCCTTGTCCCGCCGCCAAATACTGACACACACAGAGGTGGTCATCCTGATGTCTTTTGTACAGTATGGGTCCCCTAGTTCCCTGTGAAAAATTCCGGTTAACCGGTTTTTGAAATTGCAACTCGTGTCAACTTATTCCGTACTAGTACATGAATAATTGTATACGCTTTTTACCAGATTGGTGCACAAAACGAGCAGCTGAGAATAAAGAACCCCGAGATAGCAATATGTATTTGCAACTCCATTCTACAGTCAACATATATGAAGACATTTAGAATTAAGGTCTGGGGTTAGGTTGGCAACCAGGATTGAAGTCACTGTAAATGGTATAAAAGGGACTTTCGTAATCACCCTGGACATTTAGATATCCTTGCTCACCCCTGTGGAGTGGGATACAATTCCAACAACCCGCCCTATCGGACCACTTCACGACGCTTATTAGTTACCGGGCATGGATGTTTGAGTAATTCAGGGTCGCTTCGATTGTAAGCCTCAAAACATCTCAGATCTTAATAATATGAAGCTGACCACTTGATAGTGACAGCTGGAGAATTCCTGCCTCATACCTCAGTCTCAAACCCAGAGATTCTAAGTGTCACTGGTTTTACGGGCATGAAGTGATTTTCTTTTCCTTCGTACATATTCAGAATCGGTAGTTCTCAAGATCCTCAATTCTACCGCGTTTTCGCGATTCGCTATCATGATTCCGCCAGCAGGTGAAGGCGTTGTCCTTCTCTGGCTTACCTGTTTGATGCTGGCCTTGAGTTGGTCCTTTGTCTTCGCACGTATAGGAGTGAGAATATGGATTAAGGCTTTCGGTATCGACGACTGGTTGATGTGCACCGGCCTTGTACGTATAATCCGCTTCTGAAAAACCGATCGTCAGCTAACAGACACCCACTATAGATACTCTATTCGGTGACTTGCGGTCTGGTTATTGCTTGTTGTTTCTACGGGGCCGGACAACACTCTAAAGACCTTAACAAGCCGATTATCATGCAAGGGACTAAGGTGAGTTCTTTAGCTCTTCAGACCAGGTGGCGAAACTGACGACGGCGAAAGCTTTTCTACATCGCCGAGTATTTTTACTCATCTTGCACGGTACCTATCAAGAGCAGTATCTGCATGACCCTTCTTCGTATAGCAGATGCGCGACGCAGATTCATATTTCCTCTTTGGGGGATCATAGGTGTCACCTGCGCTTCTTCCCTCATATTCATGATAGGGATAGCAAACATCTGCCATCCGATCACAACATTATGGGGTGAGACTACTACGGGTTACTGCAACCTCAGCTTGAACAGTAGTGTCAGCTTCTTCTTTTCAGCTGTCTCCATTGTGACCGACTGGACTCTCGCTATTCTTCCAGCAGTTCTGCTATGGAATGTACAAATGAAAGCACGGGTCAAGTACTCTGTGGCTTTCATTCTCAGCCTTGCTGCCTTGTAAGCACCCTTTTCAAGCAACGATACTATTCATGTAACTAACCCTTTCCTAGTGCAAGCTGTGCGACTATCGTCCGACTCCGTTACCTTACTCTATATGACGATATATCAGAATTCATGTTTAGCACGGGCTCGATCGGTTTATGGTCTGTCTTGGAAGAAGGAATTGGAATTATCGCCGGATCAATACCTGCCCTTCGGCCATTACTCAGATTACGAATATTCGGAGGAAGCAGCGACGCCAACCAATCCGATCAACCAGACGATTTAGTCACATTCGGCGCGATACCTAGTAGGGGACTTACGGCACACCAGGAGCAGCGTGCGAGTGATGTCAAGATGGAAACCTTCCGAGCTATACCGAAGCCCGAAACTGGCTATAAGGATAACAATGGCGATAGCGATGGTGACAGCCAGAAGCACATATTGAAGGAGACGCAAGTGAGTGTGACAGCAGAGGATACCTCGGCGGCGAATGATGATTGGGCAAGACAACGAGTACTCGGATGGAACAACTAGTTCGACCATAGGAGTTACTATATAAAGTGGCATCACCCATACAAGGCTCAATATCTATGGAAAATTGCTTGCTCTGTTGCTAAATAAGGCTGTGTCTCTAGCTCAGGTTAGCCAGACATGTTCAGACAGTACTGTGACAACATCAATAGATGGTAGTCAGCAGTCCTTTCTCTTCTATTCTTCATTTTTCAAAATTATCGTACGTAGTTAGGGAATCAGCAGCATTGACTCGGCTCTCCCACATTTTGGCAAGTATCAGTCACACTATCAATATGGGGCTGGATGTTGAAGAGCATCATGTGCCCAAAGTGAAACTAAAAGGGGCCGAAATTTATGGACCCGTCCACCTCGTGGCAACAGGGTGATACCCCTGTGTTGCCACGAGGTCCGTGCATAGTACACTTGCCCCATTAGGAATACTGGAACGGCTTGAGAGGCGCTTGTTTTCGTTCCTTCCTTTCTCATCTTGTGATTTTTTTATGATAGCCATCTATACTAGAGCCTAGCTCCCGTAATAGTGTAGTAACCGTGGTATAGAGCCTCATATATGTATGTACATACATACAGGCGATCGTCATATGTACATAGGCTCGTATAATAGTGGGACTCAGCCCTATAGCCCTAGGTATATTCCGTAACAACACCCACGCGACACGCCTGTCAGTCAGAAGACCCATCTAAAGGTTAACCACAGGTCACTATATGGGCTCAGTTTAAGTAAACATAATAATGCAATGAAGACTTCTAGATTTAGCAACTTAATATGCTAAGACAGGGCCATGGGGCTGAGTTCTACCACTAGGTATATTGACCTACGTATGGCCATCGCCTATGCATATATAAGGGGAGGCGGGCGCTGCCCCTTCTAGCTCCACCTTGCACTCAATATCTCACTCATTATGCTCGTTGCTTGGTCTCATACTGACATAATGCCCTTTTATCGTAACAATCTTTGTTGTTTAATTAACAGGGTTTACTTAAAGAGTTATTTAGTGGGATGATTGTATTACAAGCATAACCATAGTGTTAAGATTTTCTTGTAAATAGACACCTCTACTGTCCAAAGCATGTTTCCTCCATAGTCTATCCATCTCTAGAATAATTCTAGCTACATGTGAGTTAATAAAATGAGTTAGGTAGGTTTGAATCCTAACAGCGCTATATAGTGATTTGCATTGCTAGCTCATCTATTATATAGCGCACTTTCGAAAATTGTCTTTCCAGGCTTGACAGTGTTTGCCCAATCCATAGTATTGACTCCTCTGCTAACACCCGGTCTCCTTCTATAAAATCATCATCGGGCCTAGGGACCTTATATAACACCTGGCAGCGTGCAGTTTCTAAGATCTAGAATAACGACGAGTGTCACGATAATAGGGGTATTAGTTATAGTGCCTTAAGCCTAAGGATCTCGGAGCAATTATTGCTACGAGATCTTTTAAGCAACTAGAAGATCTTTTAGATCTTAGACCTTTACACAATTTTACTAGAGGGATCACGGCAGCACCTAAATGATCATTGCACACACTGTAACTGTGATAACGAGGCCATAGTTAACTGCCGCATATCTGGAGAGTTGTCTCGTGCGTAATCTACCTTGAGATAGTTTTACATAGCTCAGCGATATCCCGTAAAGGCTCGGGCTGCAAATGCACATTTGTTAGCATACCCATGTGACAAGGGCTGTAATTCAGGGCTTAGAAATATATCAATTCAGCAATAATTATCTAGGCCCTCTAAGGGTGCTTGTTATTCTAAGTTTCAATCTGAGTCTGAGGTTCGGCGACAGGTCTTTATAGATCTGCTGCCGCGGTACGTATTCCTGGTACGTATCTAGTCTGTTGCCGACGTAGCCGCCGTCTGGTGATCATACCTTTTGTTAGGCAGTCATACATTCCAACAGTATCGAATGATATCCAACAGCACCCTATATATGTATTCGTGCAGCATTCCTGCATCTCGTATAGCTTCCAACAGGTCTTGGCTCCAATAGCCGTGTGACAACCCATGCCTCCTTTCTGTCCCTCGAACACCTCGAAAACTGGCTCGGTGTATATTGTGGTGAAGCATTGCAGTTAGGCTCAGAAAACCCTTATGTGCGTTAACTTAAGACGTGGTTAGGCATTAAGAGACATGGTAAGAGATGACGAAGTGAGGGTGACTTCGATTTTGGCATGTATATTTACTGGTTTGACTTTCTTGTAGAGGAGAGCCGTAGTAACTGGCAAGAATTCTAACAATTCAATGAACCCATTGTGATCCATGGTAGGACAGAACTCTAGGTATGGTAGAGGCTGGAGATGCCGCTAGAAGTACTTTGGGGAATCCCTGGAGTACGTAACTCTGCATTCTAAAATTCAACTGATCAAGACAAGTAACAAAGCCTACACAGTAAAGAAATGTTCTCAGTGGCATCGCATTATCAGTACAGTTTCGAGAGTACCATAGCCGAAGTCCTCGATATATTCTCCCCGCCTGCTCACTCTCGAAATAGGTTGCACCTCTCTAAAGACTATCAGCGGCCGAACACATGGACGAGAAACTCACGAATTAACATTGATGTTGAGAGTTGATTAAAACAATCTTGTCTATTTCAGATTATCTTTAGAGTTGACGACATCTCGTTAATGGAGATATCATAGTAAACTTAAACTATATTCCCACCTAGGAAGAAAATGACGATGGAATGACAATGTGCTAGGCATAGGTTTAAAGCCATAGGGTAAGATATTAAACGATACGGCCAATCCAACGAGAAGTAGTCAAGTAATAAATAGCGGGAATATAAGCTTTTCTTAATCTAGCGTATACCAAGTGTCGTGGGAAAGAGACGTGTTCTTCGTTCTATATCTTTCTGGCATATTTGAATCGTTAAATTAACGAGACTTTGATCAAAGAGCCCTTCGCCGTGAATCCAAAGAGACGATGTTGATGAGCCAAGGCCATCTCTTATTAAGCCATCTAGAACCTCAGGATAACCTGGCAGGGATCGTAGAATATGGTGATGAAGAAATTCTTCACGGAGTGGGTGGCTCAAAGATCAGAACAAAATATTCTTGCCAAATGAGTAAAATTTAGTCTATGTATTCGTCGTCTTGAATCAATGGAGAAAGTCTCATGTTTTTGTTCCGCCCGGACAAGCTGACTCTTGCTTGGGCCGGCTTTTCTGTTTGGGTCGTTTCGACGATTATTCATCCTTGTCCGTGTTGTCAATATGGGACAAAGTAATGAGAAGTATAGTGACTTGATTAGTGCAAGGTGAAGCTATAGGAAGGTGGCAGAGCCCCTTATATATACGTGTATAGGCGGCCGGGCATACATAGGCCCGTACCCTCAGCCCTATAGGGCGTATCTTGACAAGTGTATTTACTTTGAGAATATCTATTTTTCCTATTTTCTGCTTATTGTGGGAACTACAATCTCCCGTAATTATACCAAAGGACTGCTCTTAGGTAACTACTGCATGTGGGGAGATGGGCAAGCCAAGTTGAGACTCTGATCTATTTTCACCAATATACTCTAAAAACAGGCTGGGAACATGCCGTCGAGGCGAAAAGAAAATCATCGCGTCGCTCCATTTGTTCGAGTTGGACCGCGCATCCTGCCGGCCGCTTCTTGTCTGGTTGGACCATTCCTCGTGATGAGCGGACAACTCCGAATTATCGATCTCACTAACTACACGACGATTGTAGATATATTTTCGCTTACCAGTGCGTTGTTAGAAGGAACGGTTTGTCGTCTATATAGTAGCTACTGCAAAGGAGCAATCGACGGAACAACATCTACACATACACTCTTACTACACTCGAAAGGCTGACATCCGTCAACGCAAGGCGTTCATCTGGAGGAAGGTTTAGGTTTGAGCTGGAAATAAAACTATTACAAGTGATTTGGCCATGGAACAGTTACATATGAAGCGTTCTTGCAATATTCAAAATAGTGCCGCGGACAGCCTGGATTTGAGAGTGGGTTACACAGCATATAATATATATATATATATATATAGAGAGAGAGAGAGAGGTACACATATTACGCACTCCATATGTTATATCTTCCCGTGCCTGTACCATCTGTAGCATACGTACACCAAAAATTAAAATCCCCATACAAATAATTGCCACAACGGATAACATCCCAAATGTCTTGCCCGTAGCCTACTACAAATTGCCTCACAGGGGATGTCAGAATATAGGAGATTGGGAAACCCACATGCTGTATTATAGCGGTATCCCCCAAGGGCTCTTGATACACTTACTCTTAGACTTGTTCACAATCAAGGGGTATTCATCCTATGACTTTGATACGTGTAACCCTTTATTACCTCCATCCACCTTGACAGCAAAGAGAAACAGCCATCACGACGGGCTCGAACCCAAGTCTCATCCACGAAGCAGCGAGAGTGCCACCCAGCGCAGCACTGCCTCGCGCGGCTGGTCCTGCGCATGAGCAACCTATCTTGCGAGAGGCAATGAAGCCCAAGGCGGCGATCCAGCTCCTCGCACTTACCTAACCGCGATGTCCACGCAAGTACGGTCGAAAGACCTGGAGTCCTAGGACAGCATGGCGGCGTTCGTGACGCTGGCCTTGAGCGCGTCGACGATGTCCTGCTGAACGCTATTCTCCAGACTCGAGTAGAGCACATCACCGACGGGGTACGAGGCGCACACGACGCACATGTAGGCGAGCCCCCTAACTTAGGGATAGCGCTACTATCGCTGCTTCCGGCGCGCCGCTCTACAACACGCTGGGTAAGCGGAGTCGGCTGATGGTCACGGTGAGCAGCGTGGGTTTCTTAGTATATACGGGGGGCTCGGCGAGGCCGGAGGGAATCACCACGTGATTTGACGGCCCGGCGTCGTTCGTTGTGGCCGGCGAGTCTCGGTACTGCGTCTTGAAGCTGCTGGGCCTGCTAGGGGTGTGGGAATCGGCAGCGCATAGCGAGCTGGAAGAGGGGAGGTCTATTGCAGTGCACTGAAGTCTAGGTTTGCGGGAGCGGTTTGCTCCGCATGGACTCCAAGACCGCCAGACGGTCCGCGTGGCTCACCTTCGGCATGGGAAAGGGCGGTTGTGACTAGACAAACAAACATGGCGTTGCGCTATCGCGAGTAGCATCCGGGGTCGTTTGTTTCCCGCTCTAGGTAGCTTGTTTCAGGAGTGTGGTCTCCTTATTGGTGTGTGTAGGTATCTTGGGAGTCGTCTGAGACGGGTCTTAGAAGCCCCTGCCCCACCCTTTATCAAAGTACCTAGAGAGAGAAAACACTGACCCTCGATGCTTTGGCGGATAGAATGGAGCGTGATTGAGCGAGCAGAAGATCAGGTCATCAGGGGACAAGCGATATAGGGACCATATGTAAGTACCTTTCTTTTGCTGGCTGTCTGGCAAACAATATCTAGGCTCCCCACGTTCATGGCTTCGGCTCAGGGGCAAGTAGCGCAGAAGGGTTTCTAGAAAGGACTTTGGAGTTGTCCAAAAAGAGTGTCCGAGTCTTGAGCTTGATGAAGCCAGGAAGTAGGGAGCCTTGGTATCTACAATCAAGTTGTTCATTCGCGTAATTCGGTATTAGTGACGGGCTGCCTTCCTGTACGTACAGAAGCGCGGAAGGTCATCTATTGTAAGAGCGCCAAGCACATTGAGTGAGAAATGAACATTGTAGATTGAACGAGATATCATAATCTATACTGGTAGATCTGGAGTGATGGAGTTACATTGGGTGGCTTTGTCTCTCCTCGATATCCCTAATGTATTGTGCCATGAAAGCTGAACCGCAGCTGCCTGTCAGGATATTATACTCGAATCTTATGATATAATTGATATATGCTTAAGTATCTAAACATACGTATATAACTTGAATCTAGGTGACGATGCTCGAAATATCTTTTCTCCTAACTTCTCCTGATGCTGGTATCGTTGACGCAAATTGATGTACATCGTTGACATATGCTCCGTACTGCAAGTAGACGAAGGCGATGCCTGGAATTTTATGTATTTCTCTTTCAACCACATGCAATTTAACTGTTCTGCCTACCTTGTGTAACGGGACTATCGACTAATTGTCAATATGATTGTATTCTGTATGCGGGTCATGCTTGATTTTCTGACAAAGGGAATGTGACCATTTTGTGCCACAAGATTGGCTGAAGCGGGAGAATTTGAGAGAATGAGCCATGGATTTAGGGATACTCACAGGTCGACAGATACTGAGCTGAAGCCCCCTACAGGTTTTCAACTGCACTGCCGACTGGCCGAGAGCGACATTGGCTCTGTCCTGACCTATGCAAACGAGTACCTAATTGTCAGGCATGACCACAGACTTCGTGAGTCACCAGCGCTGCAATAAATCAGGAGCCTTGTCACTCTGCGAATGAATCATGCAGGGCTTGCATCGATACATGTAAAAACGACAGGGTGACAGAGGCTAAGCGACGATGACTCTGTCGCCAACAAAGCATTCTCGCATCGAAGGACGGAGGTGGTGGTCGTGGGTCGCCACAGACTCAGCCTGCGTGAAACCCGGCGATCTTGTTGAGTCATCAACAGTAATCAAACTTTCTCAACGAACTTTAGTGGCGACAATCCACAGGAGAGCACCATTCTCGGTACTAGCAGGGAGACTAGATGGTGACATCTTTTGATCTCTTCAATTGAGGCTCAGCGGCGAAAGAGTGAAGCATCGCATTGAAAAGCGTTGCCAAGTATGTCGTGAAACAACGGCGACATGATGTGACTGCGTCTCTGATTGAATCATTCAGTCGAGTCCAATGTGGGGTGGTCAGCGAACTATCCAGATACTACACCAAACCAGAAAAGACTTGGGCAAGCATAGCTAGCCATTGAACAGTTACTTGATGCAGTGATCCAGTTAATCGGGTTCGGTCAGCTGAAACAGGCCCAGTCGGTAAAGACGAAGATCTGGAGAATTGAAAAAGGGCAGCGGAAGTATGAACGGAATCGATGCCGAGGGGAAAGGGAGAAACGCTCGACATGATCACTTGAATTTGTATCTGAATATCAGGCTAGGATATTGGTATCCAACCTTGGCTTGCGCGAATTAAAAGATAAGAGTCCAAATGAAGACACAATCGCATCGTTTCATCTAGTTTTGCGCATAGCTTTCCTGCACGAAGCACGCTATTCCAGGCGCGCGGCAGCACGCACGCACCAGTGATATAAATGAACGTGGTATTGATTGATGATGGGGATGGCACACCCGGTTCCGTAGATGAAGCCATGGTTTTTGAAATAAAATAAAACAAGATCATATCATAACAGCTGCGATGAATAGTAGGAATAGATGGAAAGACTGATGTGAATACGGGCATGTGTTGATGATGCGAGACGAAGGAAGAGAATATATCGGGCTGATTCAAGAATACGGTAATAGGTGAACGGATGGGGATGAATGACATACATAAGTAGTTAGGGGGGAAGGAGGGGAATAAATACATACATACCTAGTCATCTGGGGGTAGGATAGCAAACAGGATACGGAGCATCTCCGGCGCCCCAACCCCCCTGATTCTTTTTATTTTTATTTTTATTTTTATTTTTATTTTTAATCTTTTGAGTGATGGGAGAGAACAGGAGTGACTGAGACGGGAGAGAATGGGAGAGAATGGGAGGAGGGAGACTAATAAAACCAGAGGTCACCAAAACCAGGGTCGGTTAATCAGAGGCCTAGAACTTTTACTGGGGACGCTGATAGTAGAAAAGATTCCTGTATTTTGTTGTTATCCGGTTGGGTTGTGTCACTGGCTAGGTTCCAGTAGGTAGCTTAGCTCAAATCGACTGGGTGTGCGAGGGATCAACACGCGGCGACAACACACACACATACCACATAGGGCACTCTCCTCTTAATCCTCCATCTCCCAGACCTGCGAATCTCTTAATTCTTCTTTCTCTCCCACAACCATTTTTCTCTCTCCTCCCAAATCCGTCCCGGCAAAAGCTGCACTAGCAAGTCATCTACACGAGTCGCCAATTAATTGTGTGATTTTCGCCGTCCCCAACCTTTAAAACGCAGCATTCCGTCGCGTTTCCCCATCCGCACTTGTAAGTTGCCCAACACAGTCTGCCAGTCTGCCAGTCTGCCCATCGCCCGGTCGCATTCTGTCTCGCACCCGCACCCAAAGTCGCGATGCACATTTCGGGGCTTCATTTCAAAAATTACATCGTGCGCTAACATTTGATGTAGAATTCGCCCAAATCACCTTCCAGCACAAAATACAAAATGCCACGCGAAGGAACGCGCTCTGCCACCGGCAACTCCAAGCCGCGCGTCTTCCAGACCGTCGACACGGAGCCCGCCATCAAGCGCACCACCAAGCCGAAGGCCAAGAAGCCTGCTGCTGCTGCTACTACTGCTGCTGCCGCCCCGGCTGCGAAGCCCAAGGCCGCCGCCGCAAAGCCTACTGGTGTCACCAAGAAGAAGGCTGCCCCTAAGAAGGAGGGTACTGCCGGTGCAAAGGTGGGTTTTTGATGCCGCGAAGATGTCGCGTCCAGTCTTGATATTGTCCCATCTAGCGTGCACCTTGCGATGCGCAAAATGCGCAAATATGCCATGTGTATCGCGCTTTTGTTATTCATTGTTTTCTGCCTTTTCTCCGAATTGATCTCCTTGATTTTTCCCTTTTCTTTGCCAGTATATACACCGCTCCCTCGCGACCCCATCCACATGTCTTGGTGTCTTGGGCAATCCCTCCACCGTCTTGCGCTCGCGCACAAGCATACCGCAATAAGAGCATTGTTAATATGTCACATAGGTCAAGGCCGCTGTCAAGAAGGCTGAAACCAAGACAAAGAAGGTAAATTCCCACTTTGCGGTCACATTCTCTAGGATATATCTGACTAACTGATTTTACAGGCCGTCGGCAGACCCAAGTCTGTTGCCAAGTAGATGTTTGGCCCATTACCGTCAACCCTGAATGTTTCAGATTGAGCAACCAAAGTGACGGCATCTCCATGTTATGATGGCAGTCGCAGTCATAAACTGTTGGCACTTCCTTCACGTGCTTGATATTATTACGGAAAGGTAGACTGGACGAAGGTTGTATGGCCTTCTCGTTGTCGACTTCACGCTGGGGTGTATATTTCGACTTGGTGCCAGACACATCAACCTGTCATGCTGTCACAAGTCCTTCTCCCCTATTGTCACCATCCCCTAATGCCTCTATTTTCGTCCCCTCAGACACGCGTGTTTCAGCTGGCAGGATACCCCTCTTGAGTGGAATGTTGCTATTTGCCTATGTGTTGTGTGGATTCTTCGGCGTATAGGAAAGGGTCATGAGGAAGGGGTCATGGAAATGCGTGTAACTTGTACGTATCCTGTGGTGCTATGAAGCTTTGCCGCTAAAGAGAACATATATATATATTCCTGCCGAGCCTTGAGTACTCTTGCCCCACGTGTCTCGCTTGGCCCCCTTTCCCCATGTCTCACTCTGTGTACTGCAGAATGTCGTCACCGAGATGGCTTGTTTGACAAGGATATTACAGCTGCAGCCTAATAGAAGCGGCATCTCAGATGGATCTATTTGCTAGATTCTTCTAACCAAGATCACACGGTTACTCAGATGTTGATTTAACCAAACAGCCACATACGTACCTATGCAAGCGCCTATCCACCAACTTCACATATACAGTGTATCTAACCAATACCCACTACACTATTCCTTCATGCCCCCAGCGTGGAATATGGCTTTCTCTAGCCTCACAGCAAGAGTGATACTGTAGTTCCTGCGACTCTTGGCCATCAAGAAAGCCGACGCTGTTACGAAACTAGGACACAAGACCTAGCAACATGACGGGAAATTTAAGACATAACGATGACTAAGATGCTCTCTTCTCACCTTAGAGCTGCACCTATGCGGATTCCATCTTCTACCGCTCCCATCTTCTCGGATGTGGCACATTCCACTTGGGGCGGCCCAGCTGCATACAATATACTCATTATCTGCATGCACGAGAACATACAGCAAATATGAAGTCATAAGCTGCCATGGAATATAATTCCCACACTATTGAATCTCAGCTCAACTCCTAAACTTAGGGAGCTCAATAGATATAAAGTAGGATATATATAGTACACTTGCGCAGCTAGGGGTGTACCGGGTCTCTCCTCATCCACTTCGTCCGAAACGCCAGCCCCGTGTCCGCCTTCACAACCCTATACTACCTACAGCGCTGAAGAATCAAGTGCGAGCTTCACGTCTAGACTATGTACTTTGGGGGGGGGGGGGGGGGGGGGGGGGGGGGGGGGGGGGGGGGGGGGGGGGCCGGGCGGGGGGGGGGGGGGGGGGGGGGGGTGGGGGGGGGTGGGGGGGGGGGGGCGGGGGCGCGGC
>MU385741.1:357620-463491 GCA_022497155.1 Whalleya microplaca | reverse complement strand
CGCCCCCGTTCCGCCATAACAACCCTATCAACCCCACCCGCCTCATCAAAAACGGGCGCTGTTCACGGATTCAATTTTTTATTTGCCCCCCCCCCCCCCCCCCCCCCCAAGGCATCGTTATACGTATGGCGCTGACGTGCCAACGCCTTGACCCCTTCATCCTCAAAACGCGATTTCTTTATGAGTTTGTACGCGCGTGTTTCTGTACCCATCTAGGTAACTCCGTTGGGACTTGCTATGGGGACGCTCCTAGGTTGGCCGCTTGGGTTAGGACGGTGGATCTGGCGTGGGCGGTTGAGTCAGCGACCAGAATAGAAGATGAAAGCATCGGCGGTGGTAAAAGCCAGGTAGGTACCTACGAGCTAGATGGAGCTCGTCCTCCCTTGTCAGCAGCATCGCCATCTAAAGGGGCTCGCTTGCTGGCGCACCAAGACCTCGTGAGCTATACCGCCCATCAGGAGCGGCGCGTTGCGGTGTGGTCTGTGCCTGGGGCCTCAGAGCTTGGCCGGAAGGCTACGGGTGCGTCGCTGTGCGAGGCTGTCTGTCTGGTTATAGAAGCGGCGAGGTGTGCGGGTTTGCGATGTGAGGCAGGTTGTGTATGGGTTTCGCCATAGCGCTGCCTGTGTCTGTTCATCCAGTCCAGGTGGAGGTTTAGTTGCGGGGATTTGAAGGATGTTGTTATGGCCATTGTATGTTGGTATATTTTGAGGTCTTCGGTTATACGGATGATACGGACTTAGTATCAAAAGCGACATTTTAGAATGAAAAGGGTTGGATACTATTGTAATGGGACAGCTGCGCGTGTCCAAGTATATAGATGAGATGGATCAGCATCCAGGCTGCTGGATCGGAATGAATAGTCTCATCGTACCCATGTGTAATACTAGTTCTACGACAAAGTCTGGCAGTTCTGTGTTGCAAGTCTTCCTCACTAACCTCCCGTTGGTATCGTATCGCTTGAACTTGAAAAACTTCCGACAGCAAACCCTTGCTCCTGACTCAGCCCAAAATCGTTCTAGATCCAGGAGTCATAGAACCCCAAGAACTAATCATAGCAGCAGTAGAGGACTGGATACCAAAGATTAGTGCGAGTTGGCATAGATTCATTGACACATTACTCCGGATGGTTGACCGCCGTCCGCAAACAGCGCTCTAATATGTACAGCATTACTCGAATGCACATCTACATCTGTGCCATCCCATCCCATAGGTCTCCCATCCACTCTGGTCACAAGACCTTCGCAGGATCACAACTACCGAGCTTGGCGCTCTTCGCCCTGCCATCCAGGACGATCTCACTAACCAGCTTCCCCGTCCCCGGGGCGTTCTGGATACCCCAACACGTATGGCCCGCAGCGACAATGAGCCCCTTCGTGCCGCCCACCTCGCCGATATAGGGGCCGCCCTGCGGTAAATAGCAAGCCTGCCTCGCGAGCACCTTCCCATCCCTGCCCAGCTCGTCGCTGACCCCACCGACCTGGTACACGATGTCATCGCACCGCGCGGTATCGACCTCGACCTCGGCGGTCGTCAGCGGCAACTCGACGACGTTGTCCGTGGGGCCGCACGCATACGCGGTGCCATCCGGGCGCGCGTAGATCTCGGGCTCGACGATCTGCTGGCCCCGCAGCGGCCGCTGCGCCGCGGGCGAGCCCCGCGCGTGCTGCCGCGTCGGCGCCGGGAACCCGAGCGGGAGCGCGATGGCCGTGAACAGCGCGTATGCGGACACGGGGCGCGGCGTCTGGATGACGACGCTGTGGGCGCGCGACGCCGTGACGGGGACCTGCGGCAGCAGGCGTCGGGTCCAGGGGCCCGCGGCGACGACGCAGTCTGTCGTGGGGAGCGTCTCCTCCTTCCCGTCTTTCTCGTACGTGACGCTCTCCACGGCTGTCTCGTCCGCCGTCTTGTTGATCGCCGTGACCCGCGCGCCCGTCACGATGCGCACGCCCTTGTCCTCGGCCAGCTGCGCCATGCTCCGCGTGAATAGTTCGGGGTGGACTTGGGCTGTGTTATCTGGCGTGCCCATCCCCTCGTACGCGGCCAGCGATTCTTCCGTGTCTAACCAGTCGAGGTCCTCTGGGGCGCCGAGACGCCGCAGCGCCTTGGGGTCTCTCTTGTGATCCTTATGTAGCCCCTTCGAGGCGGGCTCCCCACCCTCACCACCGCTCACGGATCCCTGGGCCCCACCACTGAACCCAGGCGGCAGGCGTGCGCGACAATCGACTTGGCTCGCAAAACAGCGTCTGTACCCCCACCTCTGGGCGCCGCCGTGCTCCTTGGCGAGCTCGTCATGCAGCCTGAAGCTCAGGGGCACGATATTCGGCGGGAAAGCCCACAGGGCCAGCAGACCACCGGCCTTGCCGCTCGCGCCGCCTGCGAGGCCGTCGTGCGCGGGGTTCTTCTTATTCGACGCAGGGTCGGGCAGCAGCGTCGCGGCATCCTGGAGGCTATCGGGGGTGCGTCCGCCGGTGCTGGTGGCGGCGGCTTCGAGGAGCGTGATGCGATGGGTTTCGGGGTCGTAGGCCGGGTGGCGCGTCAGGAAGTAGGCGGCGCTGCAGCCGATGATGCCGCCGCCTACGATGGTGATTTCTTTGGGCGTTGTTGGGGTTGAAGTCGACATCTTGCGGGTTGTTGATGCGGAGAGGAGTCGGAGGGCCGGGAGGAGGGGGTTAGGCATTCATTGAAGCGTTTGTTATGTGTAAGATTAGGGTGATGAAAATATGAGGTTTTGGTCGGATGTTGATTGTCAATACTAGGTAATGAGAGCTCTCAATAATTGTAGAAAAAGTCGAGATACGTAATTACGCATACGACCGCATACAACCGGACTGGTGGGGCATGAGAACCGGCTACTACGTCATTTCGGATTACATGCCGAGATCTATAAAATCATAGATCTTATCGTTCAAATATAAGCACACAAATTAGATCCATGTTTACTTTGCACAGGCTACTTCATTTTACTTTATTCACATATTCAAGTTTTATTATAAATGAGTCGGATTTAGTCTCATTTGAAAAAGTAAATGAAGTGGTATGTTTGATATTGGCATTATGTTGAAACCGAAGAGATATCATATAAGGGGTAACTCATATATAATAAGCAGAATCGCAGCAATATAATCTCATGATAACTTATACGATTGTTCTAATGGTAAAGCTATATTAAATTTCTGTAGAGACCTGTCTCCAAAGGGGGTCTGAAAACATGTAGTCAATTTACTTTACTGATAATGCAGGTCTCTTTCAACTCATTATCAACTCACTCCAATTGATCCTCTTGGTTCATGTCTCATGGCATATGCAATTTGTAAAACCCCAGCTATGTTATGTAGATTCGTAATATCTAGATAGACTTCTCCTGAACGGCATTCGGAAACACCAACTCAGACACTCGAGCTAGTCGAGCCGAATATCCACTTATGTTGGGGTCTGGTCCAAGAAATTCCTTAGGGAACCCTAGCGAGAAGGGATTCACGCTTTCCAAGTACTCAATTTGTGCGTCCGTCAACTTGATGCTCAAAGCCTGGATGTTGTCCTTCAGGTGCTCCACCTTCCTACCGCCTATGACCGGGAACACTCGAGGTGCCTTTGATAGCACGTATGCGATCGCGATCGCGGTCACGGATTCTATGCCGTGTTCAGAGGCCACTTTGGCGAGCGCCTCGCTCATCTTGGCTTCGTCTTCTGTTTGGTCGCCTTTGCCGTAAATTGTACGCAGGGTTTCGCCTGAGCTTTTAATCTTCTCGATCTCGGCCTTCGTTTTGAACTTGCCTCCACCAAGGACATCCCAGCTGCATTGAAAAGTTAGTGTCTCGTAGTCTCCTAGCAGGGTATATATCACTTACGGAGCGAGCGCCATCCCGAAATGTCGCGCCATCGGGATGATTTCCCTCTCGAAGTCACGGATCATGATGCTCCACCGGCCTTGGTAGATGCTGAAAGGCGTCTTGCCATGGTCGATGGCGTACGTGTTGGCAGCGGACACGATCCAAGCCGGCGTGTCGGAGATGCCCAAGTACAAAACCTTCCCTTGTTCTACAAGCATGTGCAGACTGTCCATGATCTCCTTAATCGAGGTCGTGTGGTCCCACCAGTGCAGGTACAAGATGTCTATGTAATCCGTCTGCAGCTTCTTGAACGACTCGCGGAGGCTGACGTGCAGACTGCGCCGGTGGTTTCCCACGAAATTCGCCACATGGGGTCCCTTGCCGAGGGCGTAAGTCTTGAAGTCGCCGGTGTACTTCGTGGCCAGCACGATCTGGTCGCGGTTCTTACGGGCTGATATCCACTCGCCGAGCCAGGTTTCGGAGTCCTCATTTTGGTAGTTATTGGCAGTGTCAATAAAATTTCCGCCGGATTCCACGAATGCGTCCAGAAGCTTGAAGCTCTGATCCTTGTCCATGGAGCCCATCATGTTCGACCAGCCGCTGCCGATGGACATGGCCCCGAGCTGCAGCGGGGATACGCGAATGCCGGCTGTGGACGAGAGGACTCGGAGACGGCCGAGCTCGGTGGCCGCCTTAGGGGCCTCTGCGAAAAAGGAAGCAGCCATGGCACAGTCTTTTGAAGTTATAGAACGATGGTTTCTACGAATGTCAAGAAGAGGAAGTCTGGTAATGAAATGGCTTGGTTATGCAGAAACCTTCAGTAGAGGTGTCTTGGTCATTTATAGACGACGATCGTCGACAGTCTCCTCATCTGTTTCAGCATTAAAATGCCATGTGTACCGGTTTACAGGGAGTTACGCATTTATCTCCGTAACGTCTCACCAGACACGCCACAGCTTTCGGCAGTATTGTTGTTTGTCGGGAGGGGCATCTCATACTCACGTCATTGCAACTCTTGATTTCAAGATCGTAGATGCATTTAACAGTAAGTCCGATAGCTCCTTGGGCGCTGTATATCTAACTCGTCAGCTTGGGACAGTTTTTGCACATTGTTTCAATATAACACCCTGGCATGGTGTCAATAGAAGTGGGAACTATGAGGTTTTTAAGATCAAGCGTATCTCATCTAAGCTTTTTAGCACGACTATATTTTAAGCTAACTTATGTAAAATTTTAGGTCAGATTCTGTAACTTCGGTAGCTAAGAAGCTAACTTTATTGAGATAGACTTGCCTCCATTTATGCGAGCCGATGCGCAACACTCATACCACACAATCCAAATACCATTGAGACAATTCTTGGATTTGTAAGAAACAAGAATCTTAGCCCCTATCGCCGCTGCCTTACGTCGGAGATGGACGATAATGTTCTTTCAGATCCGGCCGTCTCCGAACCCGCAAAGTAATACCGGTATTAGGCACTTTCATTGCAAGTAGGTTCGTAAAGTCGAGTTTCGTTTTCGTGTACTCAATGTCGTAGTTCAGTAACA
This sequence comes from Whalleya microplaca, assembly GCA_022497155.1. NCBI lineage: Eukaryota > Fungi > Ascomycota > Sordariomycetes > Xylariales > Xylariaceae > Whalleya > Whalleya microplaca. The sequence continues at coordinate 458,113 of MU385741.1, read as the reverse complement.
TGGATGCTACGATCAACTTCATCTCGTGGACAGCCAAGAAGCGACCTGGACATGGATTTCTGCTGGTCCCGAAAGAGAGAAATTTATCATCCGCCGTGGTTGTGGGTTTGGCGGTTGTTGACCCAGTGTCTTCCGACGTGAACCTAAACGGGTTGAAACGGGAGGCATCCGGGTATGTATCTTCATCGTAATGGATACTCTCCATGGGTAGAGCTAATGTGGTGCCCTGGGGAACGTGAACGCTGGAGTCGCCGTGCTCAATCGATATTCCCTGGGGATCTACTACCTAGACACGCAGAGCCTTATCAACCATGCATATCGAAAGGAAGAGTGTGACAGTGACCTACCGTTCGAGCCATTGCAACGGAAGCAAAGGGGAAGACTCTCATGGACTCTCGGATTGCAGAATCGACGAGCTTGAGCTTTCGAACCGCATCTAGTGTCCATATACCACCAGCACTGCTAAGCACATCCCTACACTCCTCGCGCAAAGCTTCTATGTACCCTGACGAGGGGTCGGAGGTAACAAGACTCATGATTAGATTGTGCACGGTAAGTGTCGTGCTATGTATAGATACGTTATTGGCGATGAGGAGGCGCTCAGCAATGACCCCAACTGCCAAAGGCTCACCGCGAGACGTGGTCTCGTCAATAATCAATTGAAGCCCATCTTTCTGCACATCGAATTTAGTTGGTTTATATTGATCGTCGATGATTGATATAAAATCACTCTGAAGCCTTAACTTACCGGACATCCTGTGCCACTATTATTCCCATCTTTCATATGTATTGTCTCGTCTATTCTCTTTCCAATGTACGGAGCGCATATGCTGTTGATCTTTCTGGAATAGTACAGGCACCACCATCTTACCAGGCGGCCTGTGAACATCCTCAGGGGCTTCGGCGTGATGCTAATGAGCATGGAACCGCCAAATACTGCTGTTGATTGGACCTGAAGATACTTAAGATAATTTTCATCGCGACCTAGAGAGAGTTGAAATATTAGAGGCCATATAATCTGATCATAACGAGAACATACATAACGGAATGCCGCACAATGCGTAGTTTGTAGCCCTAGCTACAAGCTGAAAGCACGACTGCCAGATTGGGATTTCTCTCCACCCTGTTTCAGTACCCCATAAGGATTCGAGCCCCTTTTCAAGCTCATTAACCATTGGCTCTGTGAAAATGTCCAGCTCGCTTGGGATTAAATGTCTGTGATAAGGATCGCGAATGACTTTTTGATTTCGGATGGTGTATTTTGCCTGTATCTGCTCATTCAAGGTACCAAATATGTCAAGGCGATCTTCAGGGAGCCTGTATACAGTCTTCATTTGTATGACCGGTAAAAGGACCACAAGGCCTCGATCCAGGGTTGAGATCAGGTATGGAGAGTTGTGCTTAGAAAACTAAAATATATTCAGTTCACCAGGTCCAAAGAAAGGCATAAAATTGGGTAATGATACCTTAGCATAACCTTCTGCAGCCCATTCTGCAGTTTTCCATAGGGACCGACATGTTGCCTGCGCCCTAGAAAGCAACCCGTCACGAAATCCGACAATAGGAATCTCTCTGAACAGACTCGTGGCCCAACTCTTTAATATACATTTGCCGAGAATGTACACGAGTGGAACAACCATCACCAAGAAGGCCACTTCTAACTCCGCCGTTGAGAGCTGCATTCTCGAGTTGCTGATGTTCGTTCAAGAGGAGTTCTTGTACGTGTAGGTTAAAAGAAGAAATTACGGGATACTCTATCTCTGCAGTTGTTCCTCCCTCTGAATACCCAAGAATTCTGTCATCTCTCTATTTTAAGTATACTTATTGAAAAGTAACCAATCGAAACTGTTTGTTGGTAGTTTTGTTGGTTGTTAAGTTATGGTTAACCATGAGTGGGTCATACCTATCAATAGGGGGCGGCACAGAAGTGTTGGCAGCCCTCATTCGCTACTAGCGTTGGCTTTTATTCCGCCTGCTTACGCCTAAAGCACGTTACGTGTTTATCAGTAGATTACCTGGTAAATCTATATAATAATAGAAAACTATCGTCACGTGTTCAATACACCCTACGAGAAGGTGAGATTTTTCAGTCGCTTCGGATTGGGTATGTTAGCTTTCGAGCTCATTCACCTACTTGGCATGTTTAAGGTTACCCTCTATCATATTAATTGTTAAGTTTGAGGATGAATGGTGGATCCAGGATACTAATATCTACTGCAGACAGCGTCGCAACGGTAAAGTACTCTCACGACCGTGAATGAGTAGATTGATCCGAGACGAATCACCGTCACGTTATGGCTTTGCTTTGGTGAAGTAGTCTCATCCACATTGGATACAATCAGACTGAGTGTGGATTAAAAAAATAATAATAAATAGAATACAAAATAAACAGCTTTGCATCGTTATGTGACTACCGGTAGCAATATAATAGAATCCTTATTAGAAATTAAAAGCGGACGGTGGCGATTTTAGTACAAGCCTAGGATGTCTCAATAAACCTTATTATATAAAAACTTTAGACTCTATCATTCAATCTCACATTACAACAGATCTCGGCAGCATTCGTAATGCTTTAGTAACATGTGGCGTTTCGCCTAATTATGAAACAGCTGTAGCCAGAAACTTTCCATCAATGCCTACTTCCAATAAGATAATTCGATATCTACGTACACAAGGCGGTAAGGACTACAGGTCTTGCCTAGAAAGATCTTTCTTTGAGAATGTACTGTCGATAGCCACAAGCTAGTTCATGGTTAACCTTTCGCTTATTAAATTGTTAGGTCGAGGGTAAGAGGTGTATGAGAAAAGACTGCACCTAAACCCAACGCCTTGGATTTATCTCAAGCCATACCAGCTGAAGCAGTGTATTATGTAACTTGGCTGTGGCATGTGTATTGGGGGCATAGGTTGTTAAGTCTTGTATGAAAACACTTAAGAGCACAACGAGACACGCGCACTATCAAAAATCACACAGTCATAATTGATACATATGTACCTTCGAATAACTACGCCTCTAATCTTGGAAGTCTTGTAAGATGAACCAACGGCTAGTCTCGTTCTTCATTATCCCCTCAAAGAACGACATGAGAAAGTATGTCTTCCATACTCTCCATGAGAAAAAATGTCCCAGGGGCCACTATAAGGGCAAAAGCTCAGCCTTATGAAATGTTAACATTTCATGCACGCTATTTTCTAGATTCTTCTTGAATGATACTAGTGCCTCGCCCTATACCGGTACACTTCCAGATTCGGGCGCGTTTCACGATAGCATCAGAAGCCCCGCAACATTTGGCTCTTGATGATAAAGCTTTTGAAACGATTGCAGCCCCTGACTTACATGATTGCGTAATCCCGTCCTGACAAATACAAAACAATACCATCATAACATAATCACCTATGAGAGTCAGTATTGGTATGATTAAGCAGTGTAACACTGACCAAAGTGTCACAAACAAAAGCCGTAAAGGAATATGCATGTTGCAATGCCTTCCAGTAATAGTAGAAAAAGGCCCCCAAATGAAAGCTAAAACGTGCATTGGAATTAGTTCAAATATAAAACATTGAGTTTTGTTTGCGTGCGGCATAGCATTAGAAGCTAGAACCTCGAGTAAACCCATGTTGTTGATGAAATACTATAAGACCTTTTACATGGCTGCGATGCGACTCAGGCATTCGGGGCACTCAAAAGCTTCGAAGCAATATCTTTGGAAATTTTTATATGGGATTATCTGGATTTTGTTGTCATGAGACCTAGGAATCATGATGTGAATGCTTCTATGAGAAAAGTACCTAGTAGATCACTAAGCATCACCAAAAGGTACGTTAGTAGTCAAGTCGCTAGGATATCCATCTCCCCGTCCCCTTTTCCCAACATTTTCGAATTTCCAGAAGCTATTGTCGTAACCATCTCTAAGAAAGCACAGTATCAACTGCATCTCCATCCAAATATCATGCTTGATTTGGATGGTTGATTGAACCTCATCATTGGTCGTCGCCTCAAGCGGGAAAATGGTCTCTTCTAGTTCTCACAATAACGCAAGGCGGCTGTAGTCTTTCTAATAGCCTAGGTAGTGAAGAGTCGGAATAAATATCTACTGCATCATGATGATAGAATCGAGTTTCGGTCGATAGAGGATAGGATGAAACTGTTCTCATCGTTTGCACAAATATAGTTTTCACAACAATAATGTGGTTTCCTCGAAAGAGAGTCCGAAGATGTCCAATCAAATTCGTCCTCATTCGGGATACGATGCCTAAGCCTCATAGTGAATAGCTATGATGGGCTAGTTGATACCCTAAACATTTACTTAGAAAACCCGATTTGCGTACCAACTTGTTCAAGTATAATGTAATGTGTTTCTTTTTGTTACGATCTAACTTTAACGTGCGAGCTCCAGTGTTAGCTTCTGGTAATATATATATATGGTTATGATATATAGAAAGCCTATCTAGTCCTGAATGACTTGGGGGGTTCTTGGCTACGACGAACGTCATTCGCTGTGAAAACTTATATCGTTCTATTCGTACTCTATGTAATTGTGCCATTCATGCCACTAATGGCCTAAAACGTTGCTCATAGTTGTCCATCACCTGTCGGTGCTGAGAAGACTTCAGACCAAATCTGTCTCAGTAGATTACCCCATTAATTCCTACTTTATTATAATACACTCTATGTTTTCTAGCTTAGATATTTGGCAGATGTAGTCATAGGATAGCGTCTAGCTGATGTATGAATACCTCCTGTGTCGGAAAAATCGGGTTCACCTTGTCCTTTAGATCTTCTGGGCCCAGTCACTTCGTGCAACCTGTGATCGTATTAGCATTTCTATCAAGTGCATAAGGGGCTCAAGTCTTACCCAGCTTCTCATTCTCTTGCCGTAGATATAACTGGGAATAGTAAGAGCACTAATAGCCAGGTTCAGAATTGCAATTCCCACGAACAAGTCTCGAGGTCCATATTTCGTTAAGAGCCCGTTTCCAATCGAAGAGGCAATGAAACTCATAACTGCCTTAATGAAGTTGACCGTCACAAATGCCTGGTTAGCGTCCTTGGTATGGCAATCGATCACATAGCTGATGGATGCCTGCGACGCGAAAGGGACAGCTATCGAGTGCATCGTGATCCATACAAGGCACCATGTCAAAGAAAGGCCCTCTGAGGAAGCAATTCCGAATCCGATGAAACCCGCTGTGGAAGTAGGCACCGCAATGAGCATAAGAACAAGACGGAATTCGGGTTCGAAGATGCCGTTGTTTCGCTTTGCCATCCAGACAGGGATAGCATCGGCCATCCATCCGGACAAGGGTGAGAAGATTAGCGCACCGATAGCCAAAGGGATGTTTGTCAGACCGATCTGGGATGGCGTGAGGTTGTATGGAGGCGCCGAGAAGATGTTGACAGACAGGACGCCGATAATCAGGAGCCAAGTGAAAAAGGTTGCGTAGACCAAGGTGGAGAAGATGACGGCAGGGAAGCATATGAGCGGAAACGGCTTCACAACGCCCTTCCAGAAGGATTCAGGAGATAAACGACCGCGGAAGAGTCGGAGTTGGTGACGGTATTTCTCTTTAGGCTCGGCAGCCTCCCCTTTCTTGATATCCATGATATCTGACGCCGAGTCCGACTTGACATTGCTGCTTGCGTCCCGATCATAAGTTGTCTCAACAACGATGAAATACATCCCAGGGAGGAGAAGGCAGTAAATGAGCGCGCTGATACCAAAAGTAGCAGGAATACCGAGGGCCTCAATGATAAAGCCGGCAACCTGCAACAGTCTAGATTAGTCATTCATTGTAAAATCTTCCAGTTCTAAGATCATGTTCCAGGGGGAGCTTAAAGCTTAAAAAATGCCAGAAAGCCGTTCAGCAATCTATAGAGCGGAATGCAGAGGCCATGATGACCGTATAAATTTCTTACAATTTGACTATGATTTGGTTAGAAAGTACACACATAGCAGGAGGAATAGACTAACCCAATCAAAACGCCAGCACCAAGCATACAACCCCACATGGAAAGGCGCAAGCCTCTCTGGTGGACAAAAAAGAGATCAGATACTGTCGATGTGACCAATGTTTCCAATGGGGCCGATGCGATACCCTGGAAGATACGCATTGCGGCAAGCGAAGGAAAAGACTGTGCTCGTTAGTGTCATCTTCAACAAAACCTCCTGAGTCCACATACGTCGGCAAAAGTTCCCCAGACATTGGAAATTAGCAATAGGAGTGTTGACTATAACCAGAAATTAGCAATTTTATCTTCAATCAAGAGCACACTTGATGGTTTAATCGAGCGGATCTCGTCCCTAAAATCGACCAAGAAAGGGGATAAATAGTTTTCAGGACTACATACTATAACGAAAAAGGGTCTCTTTCCCCAGACATTTGCTCCAGAAGCCGTAAAGAAGGTGACTGAGCCAGTGAACAGTACTATAGTTCCAACCATGAAAGCATTGACTGTATCAAGGTCGACTTCGTACTGCTCGCTCAGTATTACCAGACCAGGGGAGATCATAGGACCAAGTCTGTCCAGAAAGTTAGACTGCCGGTGTAGCTATTTGCAGGCAAGTTGCATCGAGCTGACTTACGAGGTTGTGACACCAGAGCTGAACGCAAGAATAAACATGATCGTGTTCTTCCACGTTAAAGACCACTGCGTCGTTTTAGTTCTGTGCCGGCTACTTTGGTTGCAAACGGTCTCCTACATTGAGTGGGTCGTTTGGCGAATCGCTGGGTTGCGGAACGAGAATGATATCGCCATCTTTCTTTAAATCACTTGTACTCGCTGAATATCCAACATATTTAGCAACGATTATAGTAGATATAGAGGTGCTGCATTGGTTACTCACCCGCATCTGGTGTGACTTGTTGTTGCTCGCCGAGTTTCGAGGTTCCTGGCGGCCTGTCCAGGTGACGATCCTCCAATACACCGATACCCATGGTGAACCGACGGACAAAAAAACAAGGAACGTTGAAAAGGACAAAAATGAAACAAGAATATTCAATACACTAAGAGAAACGAAGAGAAAATAAAATAGAAGAAATTAAGTGAATGAAAATACTGCCGGCAGTATCTGGTCTGGTATCGAGCGACGGCAAAAGGAAGAAGAGAGGCCATGATGATTGACAGCAGACGCTATACTTATAGTAATCGTTTTGCGACGAACTCGTAATGGGATAAGATGGGTCAATTGCGCGCCAATCTTCAGTGGATTTCATCCATGCAATTTTCGTAGGGAAGAGGTCGATCATAACAATTTGAAGGGATTCTAACACAAGATAGTGATGACCGTGCCCAATGCGAAGCCGTCAGAGAGACATGATGTTGTTACAGGGGCGTCGCATAAAAGTAAAGGACTAGATGTTTTACAGCCCCAATGATCCACCATTTGGGCTAACGTCGGTAGATTGGAGAAACAGGGCCGCCTTTTTCAGAAAGAGAGATTGTAGATCAACCTAGACGCCCAAGCTTTATGGGCCTGTCTCTTTCCATAGCCTATGTATGTATTGTCGCCGCAAAGCCTCTCAGCTCTCGATTTCAAAGCGAAGGGAGGCGTCTACTATACCCCCTGCTAGTTCGCAGCCACTTGAAGGTCCCCTCGTTACAGCTGTTTGTGCGGATCCTAGTCACAGTATGTTTCGAACAGGGTAATCTGTATCGATTGTAGCTATAATTCACTGAATCGTTAACTATATAACGTGTGTTTTCCTGCAATGTAACAGCCGATCGCTATAGCTTTAGGAGGCGCAAGACCGTGTAGACCTTCATTCGCACACGCTTTCGTTTCGAGCGGACAGCTGTGAGAAGGGGCTTGGCAAGTGGCTAACAGCCAGCAGACGTTACTACATATATTATGGCCATTACTTTGGAAAGACACCTCCGTATTCACCTTAGAAACAGACAAGCGCAGATCATTCTCGGCAGATAGTGCCGTTGAGTCTTCTGTGGACGCTGACCGTTCGACACGTTGTTCTAATCGTTCGATGATGCCCCTATACCAGAAGAGGCGGGACACTGAATGCATGATGCTTCAGGTTGCGCGCAGAGATAAAAGCTATGAAGCCTTTACTCCTCTAGGAGGAGCTATCTTATGATTGGAATAGTAACAGAGAGCTAAGCTAAAAGGGTCACTCTTTTAGGCGCTACTTATATCTGCGGCTACTAATAGAGTGAACAGCGCTAATGGGGTTTCGGCTTACTGCGTAGTATTTCATGTCCTATAGGGTTAGTGTGTGACTTACATGAATGGGGTAGGCGACCTGACAGGTCCGCGCTTAACCTTTTACTTTGGTGTTTGGTGTCGGGGAATTCGAATTCCCCGTAATCTGAAGATGTCGAAAGCAGAAACATCCCAGCTACAAAGATCAGCATCGCGAAACACAGAGTTAAAACATAGAGCTAGAAGAAACCCCTGCTAGGCAATCTTCATGACTAATTGGAAAACCCCAGTTTTTTCCAGCTACGATGCCGATAACCGTGGCTATCATTGCCGCGCGGAACGGCATGTGCACATCATCGAATCTCTAGAGACGATCTAAATGATATCAATCGTATCTTATCTCGTGAGCCAATCTAGAAAGTCACAAACTAATAGCTCTTCCGAAAGGTTTACACATCTACACATTATATAACCATCGTCACTATCATTCCAGAGATACTGGATCACGAACATATACGGAGGCGCATCCGTAGACAACTATATGTAGATCGGAAAGCTCTTGAGGCATCTGTAATCCTCTCTAAATTTGCGAGTGCAAACCTTTCAATAACGCTGCAGTCATAAAGCGCTACGATGCAACCATAATAAGCCCCAGCCCATGTTCTTCGTCGTGGAATTAGCCTATGTACTAGTTAATAACTGTTGAAAAGCTTGTTCTGTTTTCTTCATCGCATCTTAACACCTTGCTTACGATCTAGATAGGTGTAAGCACCATACTATATAACCAGCCACATACGATTACAAAGTCACGCAGAAGCGTCATTTGACCAACAAATCTAGTAGAGCATCTCACTGATATCACGCTATAATGGACTGGACAAGTACACTTGTGCATGCCACATCACGGACACGAGCTTACTCGCATCGAAAACCTTTAGTTGTATAGTTAAAGAGGCTTTTCAATTAGTGGTATCGGTGAGCGACGCCTCATTTTCTATCATTGGCTCGCTACATAGGGCGGCTATGACGTTGATTCAAGTGAGTACTATCATAAGATATCTAGGCCTTAGCAGCGAAACATGTCCTATGTCGAGTCTCACCCAGAAGTCTATAAGATGCTTTCATTTCCATCGCATTCGAGAATTCTTTCCAGTCTACATAAAAACAGTCTCGCTATACTGCAGTACTCGACATATAATCTCACTCGGAAGCGACTTTCGACAAGCCTCTACTCAAAAAGAGACATACTATCATTGTCATCATGCTCATGAAGAAGCTTGTGCCCTCCCTGGTTCTGATACCTGTGGTTCTTGCAAGGCCCAACAAACGAGTTGCTTGTCCTCCCAATGTCACTCAAACCGCTCTGGAAGAAGTGTAAGTGAAGATACAGCGTTCATTCAGATAGGAATTATACTCATGCTGCTTCTACTTAGTTCGGCCACTGTGACAACAACCGAGGCAACTGGCATTCCATCGTAGGTGTTTGAATAAGTGTTAGATAGCGCACAGTTCTGATGGGATAATGACAATCTAGAACTGTTTATGAATTCCTATCTGGTTCGCCGTCCTCGACGGCAGCTCTCCAGGGACGTTCTCCTGATACTTTCACAACTCTGCCGATAGGGCCATCCCCGACGGCTGCCGTTGTCACCACCTTCACTGACAGCTGCCCGGTGCCCACAACCACTGTCACAACGGAAACAACTACCTTAATTGTCTCTGTGACCGTGACTGAACCGGCGGTCATCACCGAAACCGTATATCCGTGCGCGAATATGGTGGACAATCAGGGCCCGGCAGTAAGTTACTTCTCGTAATTCCTAAGTCCTCCAGAAAGGCCATCCTGAAATACATCTTTTCTGTTCCTTATATTATGATAATTCCCAGTCCACTAATTGTAACCGTGTTTCTTATCCTATAGTATGGTGACGCACATGCCGCCATCTCCCTTGAGCAGCAGAACTCACTACACTACATAAACACGCCAGAGGGGGCATCAGCCGAGTCCTGCTGCAACTTGTGCTATTTCGGGCTAGAAAACTGTGTGCAAGCATACTGGTACTTCTATGAGGGTTGTGTTATTAGCCAGGCTACCAACCTCACGGCCGGCACAGGCGAGCATGTCTCCTCCACTTGTCCGGTAGGCACATTCGAGGGTCTTACCTACGGCCCTGACGTCGCGCCTGCTTTCAGGTCGACTGGCAACATTGCTGGACCTTGCGGTCAGAGTTATACGAACTTTTGAGAGGTACGAAGCGAGCAGTCTGCACTGGAGCCGCTTGCAGGGGTAAGTAGGTACGCGTACTCTTCAACAAAGCCGTATAGTCAGCTCTCCCTTAATATATTACAAATCATGATAACGATGTATGGCTGGGTCTGAATACCACTGCAGTTGATGTTGGCGAGTGGCACTCTGGAATCATATACCTTTACGCATATTCATTACATCGGTGCGCCTTCAATTCTTAGAACAATCACCATGACAAACTTGGCACTTTTAACACCTTCGCAACAGCCTTTTTGACGTGATTGCGGTTAACTAAACGCAATTAATTCCTTAATGAATAACCATATAAGCTATCCAGTATTGTCCTCCCATCGGTATTATGATGTATCTGTGTAGTGTGCCAGTATCAGGGTAGTGCATCCTGACTTCTAGGTGGCTCAGAAAATGATAAGAATCATGAGGAATTTCTGTGTAGGCCCCCTGTCACTCTGTCCTTAAAATCCTAACTCATCGCAGTCCAACAGAGCTAGTCCCCGTACCAGCCCCCGTACCTCCCATCATGGCGCCGGTCGAAAAGCCACTATGATCACGAGTCCCATGGTGATGACCGGTAGGAGCCTCCCTGGCGATTCGCGTAGATAGAGCTGCTCTATAAGGGCTACGGTGTCTAGGTCGGATAGGGTTGCTATCAATCTCTAGGTCTATAGGTTTGCTCACTGCATTATCATAGTCAGTATGTTCTCTTTTAGATAGGTTGGGTCATATTCCAGAATTCTTGACCGTGTTCAATAGCCCTTAAGTCTCGGATATAGACTAAAAGGGAATTCTTGCTAGTGGGCCAAGGTAAAGAGGGTAATGAGTAATTCCAGATGCTACTTACATAAACAACCCATTTTCGTAAGTTTTGTGAAGATAAGTCAGACTCGGATTTGTTATTGTTATTGGTTAATGCTGTGTATTGTTTTAGAGTTTCGGTGTTATTCGTAGTGGAGAAGAATTGAAGCCTGGCAACGAGTAGGGGGGTAAGATATTTGAGAGGTAAGGTGGCGGCATTCGGAGGCCTAACGACATTTCAGCATATCCATAAGTCAGACTCATCTAGGTTACTCATTGTGTCACTAGTTGTGCTCCTATAAGATTTATGACGTGGTATTAGTGTATCAGGCATTGTTGTCATACATGTACTGTTTATTAAGTTACATGTTGACATGGCTCCCAGGATAACCTTGATAGGACGTCGATACAATGTCTCCCTCGATTTCTTATTTGTCTTCATTGCCATTTTCTCTTAATGACTCACCGCAAGCATGAGGTTTCAAATAGCTTAATGAGCTGTGATGGTTTGGTATTTAAGTATGTTGAGGGACTTGATGTCGTGGGCATATTTGGTGACACGGTTTTGTGACAGGTGAACATTTACGGAGCCAATGATAACAGATTTGTCCAGACAGACAAGATTATCACCGGATTCAGCTAAATCTCATTGGCACTCATGTTCCGCAGCGCATCTATGTATTCCCCACGCGCGCAAATGCCTCCAAATGTATCGTGCGACTCCTTAATGACATTTCAATGTAGTATGTAGAACAGACTGACAGTACTGTCAACTTCTGCCTAGTATAAGACTTTAGACAAGAGTAGGGCAACTGTACTCATAGATAAAGTGATTCAGTACAGGAATAATTTCCAAGCTTCCGTGGATTTGAACTACCCGAGCGTCAAAGTGAGGTGGCTGTTTCGACCACTGTTTGCCTATATGTACATGAACCTCTTACATAGATCCCCAAAATCCGATTCTTATCTATGCCCAGCCTTAGCAATTTTTCGATTTAAATACTCAGAGCAAGTGAGAGGCGGAGGAAGAAGGGTATTATGATAAGTTTTGCGAATCGCTGCGAGGGAGTCATTTCAAATGCGCATCGTCACAAATCTCCACGTATATCCACCTGGCTGTCATTTTGTCTTTTTTGTAAAAAAGAGGAAAAAAGATAACCTTGCATCTATAGTAGTTAGGAAGTCGAGAAAGGACCGATCGGGCTTTTTCCTGACGACAAATACGTCCAAACAGGAAAGACTCTATTGCTCCGCAACGTGAGATCACGCCGGTATAATAAAACGAGCGACAAGCTGGGTGGGTTTTCTGAATATTCTACCTTCATACAAATGAAAGCAGCAAGTCATTCATTGCTTTAACTAAGCCAACACTTGATTTAGAGTAATCTTAGACACTTTATTAAATCGGATTTTTCATGTGGTGTACATCTACTTGAGCGTAGCTATTAAATATCTCTGTGTCTATTTTCTTGTTAACAACTTTTACTAATTTAGCATGACAGCCGATCGGTGGTATATAGCTCGCTACCAGTAAAGGTAGCAATATGCCAATTGTTGTAACTTTCATGATATTTAGGCCCGTTCAAAGATTTGAAGGACTCTAGCTTTTTGATACTGATATGCTTGAGTTAGGCTAGGGCATCAGCCTTTGTCTAACGTATCACACCAGGTTAGATGATGGAATGATTCAAGTTCTCCAGAGAGTATATATATTGCAGTAGCTAAGAAAAGAATGCTGACCTATATTTTAGCTGCGAAGGCTGAGGCAAATGTAGTGTAACCTGACTATATAGCGAGTGCCAGTTTTGGTGGCGTAACTAACCTTGCACTTAATGCATATATATACATATGCCACTCTATTATCATGGGAAACGTTAACTAAATGCACCGATAAATACCCCGTTCTAATGACACTGCGTTGTATGTCCATAGTGGGACTTGATATGGGTTCGCCAGTTCGATATTCTACAGAGGCTTTTCCAAGGGTTATGACGGATGCGTGTTATAGCCGAACAATATAACGGATTAAGTGTTAAGTATACAGTTATCAATGCTATATGCAGTGATTCTAGCCTGCAATTCAACGATAGTACAACACAGAGCCAAGAATAAGTTACAATAGACACCCGAATGCTGATCCAGCCGAAACAATCTTAGTGGTGTAACGTAGAACAGCCAACCAATAGCAGTCTACACAAGAGTTAACGTCCATCATATCCGAGGCCAATATCGTGGCGACTAGCCTGTAGACCATATATACAGCATGTGTTATTTTCTTTGAGCCTCCATTAGAGACATGCGTTTATAATCTCTAGAACATATTCATGATTGTTGGGCCTTTGCCTCCGCTCTGCCCTCCTTACTATTAAGATACTCGTTTCTATTGCTTGAAGGTTATCCTCTGTATTGTATGACACTGGCCTCCCACGACTTACCTCTTATTCGCCCAGTCCAACGCATAATACGCGCCGATTAGCGGTGGCGCGAAGTATAGCACCTGCATGCGGAATCGTCTCCAAGTGTTGAACACGGCATCGTGCCAGGCGCCGGCTAGGGGGTACTGGCGGTTTGGGCTTAGGGAGTACACAGTTATGCCCTTGTGTTTCTGGATCGCGCCTGTATAGTTGGAGTAGATGATGTTAGCCTCAAGAAGCTACCGAACCAGGGAGATATTGCGCCCAGCTTACCAAGGTTGCCCCAGGTGTCCTTGTTGAGATAGCTAGTGAGCAGGTTAGATCACGTTCGAAGTAGTCGGTTTGAAATCTCGGCTATTGTCAGGAAGCCCCTCTGCCTCTCAGGTTGCTTACTGGCCGTATTTACCAATCGGGGGATCGTGGGCTCGAAGGGCTCGGGAGGGATGCATTTCGTAGTCGTGGCGAGGTGACTCAGGTGAAATCAATCTCTCTTCTAGTCAAGCAATATAGCTGGTATAACACTTTGAATATGAAGAGATTCATTAAGTCTGAAGATGAATAATGAGCTCAGACGTTGGAGTGGTTGACCTGGCAGTGTAATCTATCGGCCAAGCACCCCTCCGGATCCGGGCGGAGTATATCAGCGCGAAGCCGATCCAGAACCAACCAGCCAACTTCAGCTCCGAGGGGGTTAAACGACGCTGACATGCATCCTTGGCTCGGTTATTAGACCAGTTCCATGGTTGTGATCAGGTCATCGATCGACGCTCATATTTGTATACTTTCAAAGTACTAGATTAGGACAAGCTACAAATCATCTATACCGGGAGCTGAAAAGCTTCGGCTCTGGAAACTTTGCTTCACCACATAGGCTAATATATGGTTACTTGAGCACTTGAAATACATATACCCACCAGTGTACTGAGATGGTCTAGATCTTGTATTGTAGTCCTTAGACTGGCAGGCCGGGCCCCCAGTCAGAAGCTTACACAGTGGGGACCATCCCATAGTATACACGGTTATACCCTAGTATTACGGCTGTACACCATCTACCAATAAGAACGTTGGTATTTCAATTGCGATACAACCCAGAGTCCTACCTGACCTGCGCAGATGTCCAATGAGATGAGATTATGGGGTAAATGACATGTTCATGACATGTTGACAGTACTTGGAGCTTCCAGCAAGGCAGTCAAGAAACCTACCAGCCTACTACTGCTATATGGCTTCGGGAGAGAGCACAATAACCTGGAGATCCCCAATCTGACCACATCCATTTTCGAGACAAGTTGAGAAGAAGTGTGAGATAATTTGCACTGTGTAAGGATATGATATGTTACAGAGATAAGTTACTCGTTACCAATATACCAGGGTAAAACAAGTCTTTTGAGGGGTTTACGCACACTGGGAATCCCGAGGACAAATTAGGGATGTGGCCGCCTTCTGGGGTCCTTAACCTCAGCTGATTTTGACACGGGCTAATTAGGGGAAGCTTGGACGGATGATGCAACAGTTGGTGAAGGATAAGCCGGGGTACATATATGATGACTACGTATGTACCTAACCAGGCTAACCTTCTACGTGCCGCCATTAAGCGAGCCTCTGGCGATGCCACCAGGAATGATCAGAGTCAAATGCAGTATTTACAAGTAGGGTCAAGAGCACTAGCATCGTCTTGAAAGGGGCTGGGAAGCTCATAATTCATTCATGTCCATTCAGGGTCTATCTCGAGATCATATCTTCAGCTATCAGGACATCTAGAACTGAGCATGCCATCTCATAACCTCCACATATGCCAGAAGCATGGTCTTCCTCTTCTGCTTAGAGATCGAGAAGCCCTCATCAATCATCTCGAGCTCTTTTGTCGTCACCTGACCCACGTAAAGTTACCCTTCTTGCGTCTACCCTAGTCCTTATCTAGCCGTACCGCGGGATTCTTCTCTATGAATCTAAGGTCTACTTGGTGGCCGAGCAGCTCGCGGATATTCGAGATGCCGTACTTGATCATTGTCGGTCTCTCTAAGCTCAGTCCGAAACCATATACTCTCAAGTCTCTTGGCAGGCCCATGGGCTCTAGCGTCTCCGGCCGGAACATGCCGCTGTTGCCGATCTCGATAAGCTTGTTAAGCCCGGTGTGGTAGCTGAAGATTTCCATGCTCGGTTCTGTATAAGGGTTGTAGCTGTGGGTGTCGGAGTTAGTAATCACTTTCCATATCAATTTTTGGATAGTAGCCATATAGCTTTTGAGAAGGTTGAGGGCCTTACGCTGGCTTGAACTTAAGACTATAGGGCATTTAAAGTTAGCATTTGGCCCCAATAGTATGTCCTGGATGATCTAGAGATGTTCCACTTCTAAATCTTGTGGAATATTCTAACAGAATGGGAAAGGCAAGGGCGGTTGACATACTTCGTGATACCCATCTTCCCAAAGAAGATATTCATGAATTCCATAAGACCTCCCAAGGTCAATCCGTAGTCAGCTATAACACCTTCTACTTGATGGAACTCGCACAGGTGAGTTGCGTCTACTGATTCATTCCTAGGGGAGTGTAAGTGGCAATCAAATCCAGTGTTAACCTATCTGGATCATTACCTGAAGACTCTGTCAATGGAGAAGTATCGAGCTGGCGGGGTACGGCCGCCACGGCCCTCGAAGGCCAGCTTATGCAGCATAGCAGCTGAAACGGCAGTAGTATGTGTCCGTAAGACAAGTCTATGACCGGTTAGTTGAGTTGAGAAATAACTCTAGATATATAGGTACCAGGTTTACACACCTTAGTGACTCCTCTTCATCCCAAGGGTATCTATAACCAATTGAACCGAACTTTCCATTCTCGTGGACTTGTCTCACGCTCTCGAAATATTCAGCATAGTCGCGCTTATCGTCTGGTGATATGGGACCCGGCCTGTCAGCCTTCTTTGGGTCCGAGACATAGAAGGTATCTTGCAGGTCACGAGCCGGGTGTTGCTTTCGAATGTTAGAATGTAACAGCTCAGCATGAGAGTCCTGTGTCATACCTGAGGCACAAAGAGTGCATCGAAGTTCTGTTCAACTCCCAGGTTAGCAAGCACCATCGGTCATATGTTCACATATCAGATTGTGAATCACGTACCCAGAATCCAGACTCGACATACTGATCCGTAGGCATCTCAGCGAAGCCCATTTCGAAAAAGATATGTCTACAGGGGAAGCATCTGGGTTAGAACAATCATAACATAAAATATGGTTTGAGTATGGAATGTCAAAGGAAAAGATTCATAGGGGTCTACTCACCGGAATTCCTGTCGCACTTTGTTCAGCGGGTGAAGGGCACCAGAGTGCTGGTCCGCACCCAGGGCCCTGAAATTGTACGGCTCTATAGCAGTTCCAGTTAGTTGCACAAAAACTCCCCCAAAGGCAATATCCCGCTTCAATATGCTTACTGAACGTGGCTGTTTTCCAGGAGCCGGTGGCCAACATCTCGGCCGTCAAATCTGTTTCTTCCTTCACCAGCTCCAGCGCAAACTTGGCGCCCTTGCTTATTCTGAAAGAAATAACCTTCTGCATCTTCAGAAGCTTGCGCTTCTTGAGATCTGCTATGATCTTGCTGTCGTGTGTTTTCGTTTCTTGGATTATGCGAAGCTGGTCTCGGGTAACGTCGTTGATCGAATCAACCTGACAGACGTATTAGTTTGGGCATGTCCCGAAGCAGCTGCGGAGAGACGCACCAGGGAAACGAGTTTACTGCCGTCTTTCTTGATCCATTTCTCCTTGAAGGCCTTGCCCTGTCCAACCTTGGTGACATTTTTATCGCCGATTTCCTTCTCGAGGTCTTGGATGGAGAGGCCGTCCAGTGCCTTATGAACGGCGTCGAACACACGGGCTTCGTGACTACCATGACTGACTATGCTCACGGCTTCGGGCTCTAACGATGCTTCCTCGCGCTCGACTTGTTCATAGGTGACCATAGAACGTGAAGAGAGGCGATCGAGGGCGGCTTTCAAGGAGTCGAAGGGAACGTGGGGGAAGGTTTCGGCCGACGAGATCTGGTCGGTTTGCGATAATGCCTGGAGGATCTCCGAGGTGAGATCCCCCGTCGAATTGCTGTCCGTCGGAGCCATGCGGCCGGTGTTATTTTGTCGAGGACAAGCTTGAGAAAGGCCTGCAGTTGTCAGAGAATTAATTATTTTAGGTATTTTGACTCATACCAGTTAGGTCGCACACTGCCCCGGCCAGCTAAGTTAGGTACCTTGCTGCAGCGCCCGGGCGGGATGCTAGGGCGTAATTTCTGGCATTAATATTTTTCCGGCGGGGTCGAGGACCCTGATCTTCCATTACCTAAGGCAGATAATCAATTGGGTTTAGGGAGGGGGAGGGGCAGAGGTTGATATGCATGTAATAGGTACATATATGTGCATATATGTGCATATATGTGCATACACATATAAGCCGTTTTCTGTCAGAAATGTTTTACTGTCTTTTACTCACGAGGGAATCAACGAGCCAATCAATACTCTGTGATCTCTGAGATTTATGCTTTAATAGAGCAATTCCGAAATTCATTTCGAAAGGAAGGTTTTACTGCCAATATACCCCGATCTCATGGATCCAGATACAGCAGGGTTCTTTCAGGAACCAGATGATTATTATCCTCCCTCCCCGCCGCCTACATCTCAGATTTACACATTACAATCGGGAAAGACGATCACCCTTCACCTAGTAGGTCATAGCCCATTGGAGGCGCACTACTTATGGAACGGTGCTCGTGTCATCTCCAAGTATTGCGAGACCCATGTCTCCGAAGTCGAGGACCGGACCGTGCTAGAGCTCGGAGCCGGAGCCGGACTTCCCAGTATTGTCTGTGCTATCCTCGGCGCGCGCAAGGTTGTGGTCACCGACTTCCCCGATGCGGACCTGGTTATCAACATGAAGAAAAACATATTAGATTGCGAGCTCTTGCCGAGACCGGACGGTAGTTCCGAACCCTCTTCGATAGTCGCCGATGGCTTTGTCTGGGGTGCCGATCCAGCTCATCTTCTTGCGCATCTGGCCGCTGTTGGAAGAGACAGGTTCGATGTACTTATCTTGGCAGACCTCCTATTTAGGCATTCTGAGCATGGAAAGTTGGTTTCTACAATCGAGGAAACGTTGAGTCGAAAAAGGGAAAGTAAAGCGTTTGTCTTCTTCACAAGCTACCGCCCTTGGCTGCAACAAAAGGACCTAGCATTCTTCGATCTCGCGCGGGAGAAGGGTTTCTTGGTAGAGAAGATCTTGGAAGAGAAAATGGACAAGGCTATGTTCGAAAATGACCCAGGTGATGAGGAAGTACGGAAAACGGTTACTGGCTTCACAGTGCGTTGGCCAGATGAAAAGTGCACCTAATAGGTTGCAGTGCCTGATATCTTCTCTGAAAGAATACCGGACGCCAAGTCTGATATGTTGATCTACCAAGCCACTGTCGCTTACAAGTTACTATCCAGCGCTTATAAGCTATTATCAAGATGCCTTCAAATTCTCCGGCGGCGCGGTAGCGGACAGCGTACTATACCTGTCCTCCCAATCAGACAAACCGGTTCGATCCGGCTTACTGAACTGAGAATCCACCCGTTAGCCCCCACCTGCATCACGGAAGTTGACGAGCAGGCGAGAGAAGGCATTGAACATATGGCCCGTTCACCGCCGCGGGCCATTGGCGGGGGCTCGACAGAAATCTACGTTGAGGTGGCGTATTACTTCTTCCAATTAGGTCTAAGAGAGATGAAGATGCTCGCACAACACGAGGGATTTTCAGCTGATGCTTCTTACTTAAACATTATATTCCTCACCTTTTTCTTCTCTGCGATCTTCTCACTGGCTCCTTGGGTTGCTCTTTGGTGGACCTACCGGAGGGCGGTGCATGCATAAGATTCATTGCCTACATGTAGTCTGCAGGACGACTGCCGCTGTCCCAACTTTGACCTCCTTGCCAGCCTATCAAACTCCGACTCCCCCGTAAGCGCGTCATTCCTCGAATGACCGAAAGAGCAGATAGATTGGGCGGCATTCTCACCTCGACCCAGACTGTAAATGTTGTGTCATTGCGTTGCAGTGGTGATACCTCCAGCAGATCATACAATTGGCCTTAGTGTGCCAAGAGCCGTCAATATAGTCACGGCTATGCTGGGCGAGGCTGGCAATAAAGCTACCTGTCTATGCAACGCCGGAAATAGCTCGAACTCTTGGGGTTACTATTATGATGACTGGCTGTGGGATTCGTTGGCTGGGCTGCATACTGCGCGTGACAGGGGTCTAGACTACCGCTTGCAGTTACAGTAAGGCATAGCCTCATCCCAGAGTTGCCAAGAATCAATATACCAAATCTCCTTATCTAGCTAAAATCCTCCTCCATTCTGCAATTTCTTTTGGGCAAATTTACATGTTGTACAGAATAGTCACGGCATCGTTAGACGACGCCGGACAGCTACCCAGCGCACACAGTCTGCTCTAAGCATGGCATTGAGACAATGGAAGTGGTCGCCCAGAAGATGGAGCATATCGAGATGGCTTCTCTTGATACGATTATTGCAGGCGGCGGGAACGCTGGTCACGGCTACTATGAATGGATTCCTTTTGGCGTATATTCATCTTCATAGGCTCGGCTTTGCGGAAAGCATGTTCTGTCTAGAAATGATGGTTGGTCATATCTCCTACCCTGATCATCGCCAACCGTAGAGCTCACCCGCGTATAGGCATGCATCGCACTGATCTACTCAGCTGTTGTTCTATTAGTACAACATACCGGTAGCCAACGACGGCGATCCAAAACATCTTTAATTGCGGCCTTTATTGTCGGGGATGTGGTATTCAATGGGTTAACCATTGCGATAATAACCATACTGGCTCGCACGGGAGTACCGTCGGACTGTCATGGATTGACCAGAGATGATGGTAATAATTCGATAACCTGTGCCATTGGCATTAGTTGCTAACTTGAAGAAGTTGAGCAAGGCGATTCCCCTGACATACCACCTCCGGGATACGACACGATACGGTTCGGCGACGAGACGGATGATGAAAGGGGACTTCTTGACAAATATTGTGCTCTAGAAGGAGCCTTCTACTTCATCGCAGTGGCGCTTGTGTTCGTTCTAGTCAATCTTTCGTCCGCGAAGCTCGAGCTAATGGTTTCAGATTCACCTATATGGTAACAGTCACACTAGGTGTCCTACGAATCTGCGAACGACATTACACGAAGAATACTGAGCTTCTCACAACTGTAGAGAATGCTCGCCGGCGAAATCACACAAAATCGAAAATGAAGAGTTCTAAATCTATCACCAGCTCGGAGACTCCCGCTCCAGCTAGTGAAGGGGTCATCGGGCCGGATTCTATGGTCAGCTCCGCTATGTCGTCCCGGAATAATGTTTCGGCCACCCCCGTGCATACACACACGTTTCACGAATCGCAGGAACAGCAGCCCCAGGTACCTGTTTCCCCAGTTTCCGCCGCGTCTCCAATCTCCCAGGTGTCTCCTATTTCTCCCATCATGCTGGATACATCGATGGGAGGGTTGATGATAGGGAACTCTCCGGAGCAGAGCGCGGAGGCCGCCATGGTCACCGACGGCTATCGGCCGCCACAGCAGCCCGGGATGCCGTCCTTACCTCCCTATACGCCTGGCCCTTCTCGGGGACAGTTCATGGATGGCCACGGTAATGAGTCGAACGAAATGCGATTGAGCGACTACGTCAAAGGCGAGACGCGGGCTCAAAACAGTAAGCAATAGCCGGGCTCCTTGTCTCCCGCTCTATGAGCTTAAACTTTTTTCTTTTTCTATTGGGATATGTTCAGGAGTCAGGAATTGTTAAAACGTTTTAGATACCCTGGTT
Source organism: Whalleya microplaca (assembly GCA_022497155.1). Classification (NCBI taxonomy): domain Eukaryota; kingdom Fungi; phylum Ascomycota; class Sordariomycetes; order Xylariales; family Xylariaceae; genus Whalleya; species Whalleya microplaca. Next base: position 436,634 of record MU385741.1, on the reverse strand, counting down.
TCTTTGTCAGAGTTCTAAAGTGGAAATAATACTGATGCCAAATCCTGCAGTGAAAGATTCGGGGTTTGGTCTATAAGGTAGTTATCTGTGTCTGGTCTTAATTTCTTCCTCTATGGGTTAGATTCGGTGCGATGGCCGGCGGTCATTCCTGTCGTTACTGGATAGCGTAGGAGTTGGGGGTTCGTTATAGGTATACTAAAAGTTTATCTGATACTTTCACCTACCAAATACGCAATTTAATCAATATAATTAGATGATTATCACGGAACGGCCGTAGTCTGTAATATAACGAAGTAACAAGCAACTAGCTCCCACCTAGGCGGAAAATGCACCTATTCCTCCATAACCCCTATACATGCGTTGAAATCCCCACCGCCCCATAATCGACCACCACGATCGAGGGCAACGTAGTATTGGTCGGCAGGACACACAACCCCGCAGTCGCTATCATCGCCAGCATCATCCGACCACCCTGCCACCCCTTCTCCAACACGGCCAAGATCAACCGACCGACCGCATTTGCCCCAACCAAGCCGTCACGCATCCGGCAGCACATGGTTCGTTCGGCTTCGGCTTCGCCATCACAAGGTGACACCATAGTATAAATTTATCTCTGAACTACTACATCACCACGTAGCATCCACCTGTCAGTTCAAGACCCTTATACTCCACCACGATACACTAAGACATACATACCTGCCACAACCACGACACCATCTGAGGTAACATACACACACATACCTACTCAGGCTACTCAGGTTACCTACACGCGGCAGCTGCCACGAGACGTTTCATACCCCAAGACATACATACGCACACACACGTAGCCTCGCGCACGCGCGCGCAAACCCCAATCTGACCATCCACCACAATGCCCACGCCCACGCTACGCCACCAGCTGCAAACCGACGGCTTCGTCATCCAGCGCTCGATCCTCTCCCCCTCGCAACTAACCCAGCTGCGCGCGGCCGCAGCCCGCACAACGGCGCTGGCGCGCTCAGGGGCCTGGCCGCACGTGCGCACAGTCGGCAAGCAATTCCCGCCGTGGACAGCCTCGGACGCGGCCGCGCACGGGATCTGGGGGGTGCAGGGCCTCCTGAACCCCGAGCTGCCGGACGCGCCCACGTTCGCGGAGAGCTACTTCAGCGACCAGATCCTGGACGTGGCGAAGGCGCTGCTGGCGTGCGGCGACGGCGAGCTGGTCATGGAGCTGTACAACATGCTCGTGCGGCCCTCGTCGGACTTCGAGCTGCGCTGGCACCGCGACGACATCGCGGCCTCTGCGAGCGCGGAGGAGGAGATGCGGAGGCTGGGGGAGCCTGAATGGCATGCCCAGTGGAACCTCGCGCTGTTCGAGGACGAGAGCTTGATTGTGGTCCCCGGATCGCATCGCCGCGCGCGCACGGAGGCCGAGAGGAATGCCGCGCCGTTTGAGAGCGATATGCCCGGGCAGTTGGTCGTGAAGCTGGGCCCGGGCGATGTCGTCTTTTATAATAATAATATCCTGCATCGCGGGAAGTACGACGCCTCGCGCGAGCGCATGAGTTTGCATGGGTCCGTGGGACATGTGGGCGGGAGCAAGCTGCGCGCGCGGAACGTGCTGCAGCATGGGGTCGGGAGCTGGGTTGATCGGTGTGATTTCAGTGGTTTGGATGAGAAGCAGAGGGAGAGGGCCGAGGCTATGCGCGCGCGACTGGTGAAGTTGGGGAGGGAGAGTGGTGATGTGGGTTATTTTTCGTTGACAGAATGATGCTTCTAGATTCACTATCTACAAGAACACTCATACTAAAAGTTAAAATCTAAGCTAATTTAAGTTGATAACCATTTGAATTGCAATTTAGGTCTATTCCGAAGTATGTACAGGAACGAATGAATTATATACAGTGAATGTCATGTTTCCCATATGCTCAAGGAGCCTTGTGCAATAAGTCCTCACCTCTCTTCCTGAGAGGTCAGTTTCAAAAATGACTCGGGTATCACTATCCCGTGGACTCAACGGGGGTATCAAAATTCAACAGATAGTGTCTAGCTAGTCCTGAACAGCATGATGCTCGCTGGGAACACGTTGACGTTGTCTTCCCAACTGGCCAAGCTCTTACCGTCTTGGTCCAACATGCTCAACGATCCAATCGTGTTGAGGGAGTAGATGTTGATGTTACTTGTTGAACCTTCTATCGACACGATGCGGGATTGGCAATTCTCACCAGCTTCCACGGTCGAGCAAGCTAGTCGCAAAGAGTCAGGTGAGTACGCACTGTTATGCAAGGGAAGTCGACTTACTTGTATTGTAGTTGTTAAAGAACGAGTAATGGCCCGCACCATAGACGTAGAAGTCGGATGAGTCAATGATTCTCAATCCCCAGGAGTTTGCACAGTTGCCAGTAACACCATCACATGATGTAGCGAAGTCAGGGTCTTGCAAGGCTGCGACCACAGGGAACGGTTCCTTGGCATCGGGTAGTGGCTGGTAATACCTAGATATTTGTTAACAATGGTATTATGGAAGAGATTGAGGTCTAACTTACGGGGTCTCCGTTTGGAACATACTGGCAAAGATGTTCTTCGTGTTGGCGAATTGGTAGTTGTAGAGGTGGTTGTGTTCAACCGCTGTGCCAACTAGCCAGAAAGTACCGACCGTCGACTCGATGTCTAATTTGTAAGTTATCTATCAATAGAGAAGGGGATATGCTTCTTACAAAGACCTCTGCCCGAATATACGGTAATCTGTGTGTTAGTAGCGTCTTCGATGTCATGATCGGCCACCCTACCAATATGTAAGCTACATACTGTATGCTACCTTGATAATGATAACTTACCATAACCATGTATTCTCCATGTATAAATTGGAGGCTTTCGGTGTGACGTGCATTAACATGTAAGCACCAATACACTTAGTGTCAATGGTGCCAGACCCTGGCTGCTTCACGCATTCTGCGACTGTGAATTGAGACCCGGTGAAGCCTCCAACCCTTGCATGAACGTCCCACATCCCGCTGGGAGTGCCATCAGAGGCAAGATTATACTCAATAAGAGTGGCTCCAGGTGCAGCTCCTTGGGTTCCAACAACGAAGTCGGAAAATTCAATCTGGCCGCTTTCACCTGACGTGGAACCGACTTGGAGAACGGGTTTGGGGTTGCTCATGTCGCCAAAGAAGGTGCCACTACCCATGATCACGGGGAAGCCTTCTCCAACAATCTTGGTGCCCGCTGGGATGCTCAGAGTTGAGGTAACTTTGTACAGGCCAAAATCAAGGAAGACAACTTTGTTACCGGAAGCGGCGCTGTCGATAGCAGATTGAAGCGCCGCAGTCTATTTGTCTAATTAGGATTCATATTGTCGTTGAGGGGTCGGGAAGAACTCACATCATCAGCTGAAGCATCACCTTTAGCACCGGAACTTCGAGCGCTGACAAAATCAGACGCCGCAAGGTCCTCGTACTGTGGTTTCGACCGAGAGTAGAAGCCGTTGTCGCCCAGAAGCTCGGATGGTCGTGTGTTAGGGGTGACAGTTCCTTGAAACTGCTTAGGTCCATCTGGTGCGTATTGGTGACCTTGACCCCATCCAGCAATTGTTGTCGAGCCACCTTCAAGCAAAGTTCCATCTGGGCCCTCGACCGCGGTGGGTACATTATCAAGGCTGAGATTCTCTATGATGATGCTTCCAGCGGTAGCGGGTTTAGCGGATGATGTGTATACAGTCGAGATGCCAACAGGGGTGTCCTTGAAAGTACTGTCGATGACAGTGATGGAACCCACGTCCTGTGCGTCGGAGCCGCCAGCGGTGAGGTCGATTCCCTTTCCACAGTTGTTGATCTGAAGCCCAATGTATGTCCAGCCCCAACTCCACAACTGGATAATGGCTGAGCTAGAGTCAGTACACAAGCTTCATGTATTACTCATAGACTTATAACATAGTACGTACCAGTTTGACAGTTGTTGAAGACCAGATTTCTCATGGTATACTGCTGATTACCCATAGAAGCTCCTGTTGCACCACCGTTGAAGGTCAGGTCACTCATAAAGCCACCAGAACCTATGCCAGTCAGTTTGGACAGGAACTATAACATGACTAAAGCTACAGAGTATGCAATACTTACCACTCTCGATGAACAATCCGACGTGAACAACACTTGAATCAGTGGGCATGTTGAATTCAACATTAATAAGGCTAGTCGCTTGTGAGGTTGGCCAATGCATGCCAGTCGCTGCAGTTGCTGGCGCGATGGCAGTGGTGTCAATGACGAAGTTTCGCACTTGGCGATAGAATACATTCGTCGATACCCAGTTCAAGTTCTCACCGTAGTAAGGATTACCATCAATCAAGCCAAAGCCTTGGAAGTTGCTAGTGGCCTTCAAGACTGGGCGATCAGTTGGATCACCAATCATCTGAGTGAAGTATGGAGGGACGATAGATGAAGAGATCATGTAAGTTCCGGGAGGGAAATATACTATCGCCGGAGTAGTGGTGGTAGAGGCCTAACAGACTCAACGTTTAGCATGGCGTATATAGTATCGAGTCAGGATCACTTACACATCCTTGTAAACATCGGTCGTCAGGTTGGTTCATGGCCGAAGTGATGGCCGCAGTGTCATCTGTAGACCCATCTCCTATATGAAGTATCAGCTACCACAGAGTCTTTACGTTCTGGTAATACAGGTGCTCCAACCCTTGGCTCCGAAGTCCTTCACATTGCGGAAGACCGTGTATCCTGAAGCTGCAAAAGGTGCAACACCTTGATCTGTTTGCAACAGTTAGCTGACCAGCAGGCGAAGAGACGATGAGGGAATCCCAACGTTCTATGTCCTCAAGCCAGAAGGCATTTGTGCCAACAGCGAGGCTGATTACAGCTACAATTAACGTCTGAAACAGCATGATGGATGCTGAAGCTCGAAGGTAGATATGGGGTGAAGTCTATAGGTTCCCGTTTTGGGACAGAAGGAGCCTTTATAACATAAAGAGAGACAGGATTCAGTACTGGTCAGGAGGCACAGTAGACAGCTGGACATGGTATGCACGTGTGTTGAGGGACGGGTAGTAGAAGCACGGAGGTAACGTGCACCCCAAACGCGTCAGACTTCGAGCAGATTCGAAGTCAAGCGCCAGATTAAGATCTTGGTTATTGGCCATATCGAGCCAGTCTGTAATAGTGCGGCCGAGCATGACGGCTCATGTCCATGAGACCAAGGGGAAGCAGCCCCCGTCCGGGATGATGGACCAGTGAAGGACCTGCCATTTCAGACACGTTATATTAGGTATGTGTCAGTGTAAGTGTGTTAAGACTTGAACTGTCAACGAAACCATCCATCTGGGTAACATCACGCCTCACTACGTCTCGAATCGTAGGCTGTCGCCATGTGGGGCCAAAGCTATTGAAGGGTCATCCTTCGTTGCGGCAAGGCTTCAAGGGTATTGTACTCCAAGAAATAGGGTTTTCCATGGTATGAAGCCTCCTACTTGAAATGGCATCGTTCTTTCAGGTACCAATGCAAGATGTGATAGGTTGGGGTCAGATTTGACAGGAGATTGGATGTCTGAGCCGTCTCAATTAGTCAGATTGTTCCAGATAAAGGTTGCCATCCCAAGCATGTGACTATGAGCCGCGAGACATGAATATGAAATGTAAGTCATCTAGACGCCACCATCTGACGCCTAAATTCTCTCCACGACAGGGCGGCGGATATCACATATCATCCAGCATTTACATAGTATCAGTAACAACTCAACCTAATGGGTTTCACCGCACTCGGACGTCAATATCTCGACTCCCAAATCTAGAGCTCGGAGGCGTTTGGCGTCCATCCAAGTCGCAACAAGAATCTATCGTTGCATTGCATCCTGTCGTGGATTATTAGTCTTAGCGCTAAGATCTCTTGGTGATAGGCTTCCAAGTCTTGGACTAATGGGATTCAGGGGGACGGCCCGATTTGTTTCGGTCTGTTAGTGAATCTGGGGGAGATAGGTCTGTAGGATGGGACTGGGTTATTGCAGGGCGGCGTGCAGCTTTACCCCCGGACTCTTCTTTTACATGTACATAGTTGCAAGGTTCTAAAAGGTTCAGATCGTTTCAACGCATGACTTGCATACATAAATCGCTAGCTATGATAGGAGGGTAGGCAAATTTAGATACAGTAATCATAGCTATATATACTGTATATGACTACTGTACGCCCTCTCCAGGAAGTGTACCCCCCTTTTCTGCTGTCGCATCGACATTCAGTTTTCTCCAAGATTATGGCAGTAACATTTCTTCATCTTCTACTACGTAAACATTGAGCCTCTTCATCCGCGCAACGCCCAAATGGTCGAGCACTGAGACTATTCAGTTGGTCAAGCACATACTTTCACATATCTCAACTATGGGATATGAAGGATGCGTTTCAAGGTCTCGCCTATTTTCATTCACAGGATTTGAACCCGCTCTATCGATTAAACCTACGTCCGCGTCTGGTTTCGGGACAACTAACACTCAGGATATTCTACCAACATTTCCATACATGCACAATTTATCTCCTGGACTTAATGACCCTCGAATTTCGATTGTTTCTCGGTTCCCCGAACCCATGCGCGTCGATCATTCGGCGACATACATTTGTACATTCATGGGACAATTTCACAAGCAGGCCTTCTCCTGGCTTCCCATCCTCATCCGGAAGCTGGGTTCGACACACTTCATTTTCTTTCTCGTCAGAAGGCTTGGCGGCGAAGCTTGAATTATCCGCTCCGCTCGCCATTTGCCGGCGCCTTCTTCCGCTGCTTTCCTCCATCTCGCTGTATCCAACGGAATGCCGCGAGCTTCCTGTTGTATGGAAACCATGGGATGCCACATCACTCGCCCCCTTTTAACCCGTCTATAGAATCACTCAGATCCCATTTTGGCCTACTGATCAAACCTATGAGAATTGCCTTAAATTGGCTGACGGCGGGGGATATATCTAGCACAAACGATGACGACAGATTCTGCTGCTTCACGCTTCACCCGCCCAGTCGTTCGGCTCTCCTCTCGTTCTAGATCGCTTCTGGGACCTAGGTCGTATTTAACCGTTCGAGACAAGTGCGTCGGACGGGCTACTGGCGCCCTCCATCTTTGATTCCGGTAGCGGTCACTGCTGCGATGAAACCTTGGCCGCGGTGCTTCTTCGCCTGTGGAATTGATGAAAATCTGGGGTTCGCATAGTGATTAACGCGGCGTCTGGGAAGTTCTCATATGAATACTCCGGAACCCGAGCCCCCATCACTAGACAGCTATGGTGCAATGCAGGGCTAGACTAAACGATCGTCATAGTCAAGTGACTACCTACGTTGCCGAAAGGGTTACTAACTATAGGACTACGACAGACAGATTGTGGAGGTCTGCCTCCAAGAATGTAGGACAGTAGGTGTACACTTCCCCGTTGCACGGATGAGCGACATCGCGAGTACTCCGCATTACATAAGGCTTGCGCTATCCCAGCGTCGGTCCCCCAGTACCCCAATTCCTCAACTCCACAGTCGGGAGAATTGTGCTTTTCGGTGCCATACGATCCAGGTTTATTCATTCTATAATATTTCAAGCTTTTGTCCAATAAAGAGGATCTGCGTTTTCCATTTTCGGACACAACCTACAAGCATATCTAATCGGTCGTTTCTTCTGACACACCGCAACACCTTTCGAGGCTTAAAGGCTGCACGGCCAGTTTCTCGTTCTTTTCATATATGTTGCACCGAGGCAGAAGTACTGTTTCCAATTGATCTGCCATGATGGCCTGCTAGCGTCCGCTGAATCCCTGACAAAGTTCTGACATCCTACCACTCATCAACTTTCCCCTCCTTTGTCAAGCCCACAACGCATAGCTTGCGCTGGTCTGGCTGGGTCGGCTTTGGATTATCATTTCCGTAAGTGGTTTTCAACGCGAGAAGAATAAGGCCATATCGGAATGACAGGGTCCTTTGGGCCTGATTGTATCTTTCTGAGTATTAGAAACACCAAAGGAGACATTCTCTTGTATTGCCTCCTACTTCTTAGAAGCCATTGTCGGTAGACACGGCACATTTAATAAGCCTCCGGCAGCGTGATCCGCCGTAGATTCGACGCGAGCAGCCATTATCAGCCCTCGCTTCAACAGCTTCCCCCCACGAGTGACAAGCGCAGACCACGTAAAAACCGCAATGGTCGACGTCAGCTCAAGAACTGCATGTACCTCGTGTTGATTAGCTTTGGTGGGAAGAGCAGATGGGTCATGAGTACTTAGGTTCGGCAGCTGGTAAACTTAGACAGAGGAAGTCAATTCAGTCTCGTGCTAGTGCTACCATCTCGTCTCCCATTTCAGTAGCGACCTTCAATGTTATATCTATATGAATCCTGTGCTGGTGTAGTTAAGACACCGAGGTATAGACTGGAAGTATGTACCTCAAAGTACTTCACTCGCCTGGGCTGTCTGGTCTAAGCGGGCTTTGAGAATGGGTGATTGGTCTCCCCGCCCCCCACATTTTCCAAGAGCCCGTTTCTCCAATGCGGAGATGGTGCTTGTTGTATGGGGTCGCGACCTACCATCAATTGTTTCTGCGGGCTGGTTACGATTCTCGCATCTCAATCTGGGGGCGGGACACCCCCTCGGATGTGTACATGTACATACTTAATGCTCATCTCGACTTCTTACTGTGACCTACCCTCACTTCTCACAACACCGCATAGTGTCGTATAGTACAGGTGCGCTTTGTTTTCACTCTCAAGACTTGAAGTTCGCCTTTTCTATCATCAACGAGACATCGCTCACGAGGTATCAAGCCAGCGTCGGTAGCAAGTTTAAACTTACCTAGGTAGATAAGACGGTAGTGCCGGTACTTCGTCGATACCTACCCTGTTACGCACTCCGCGTGCTGAATTAGCGCCACTTTTCATCCTTTCGGGTTTCACCCATATGCACTTAGCTGGTCTTCACCAAGTCTCTCTCCCCCATCTCCGCACCCTCCTCCTCCTGAACTCCTCACCAACAACCACCTCTCGCTCAAACCCCGAGTCCAACCATCGACCTCATCGCATCGCCTGTTCCACCTTGACTTGGGGCATTGAGCTGTCTCATTATGATATAAGAGCCCTCCAGTACTGTTATGTGCATGTATCGGTTCATCTGTCTCACCCACCTGACTCCAGCTTTGCAATTCAGCCTCTCCGGTCACAGAGCGGAATCTCAAGAGTTACGGTAGCCAGTTTTCTCCCATCTCCACACGCGCTCCTCCCCTTCTCTTCCTTTCTCCGCGCCAACGTCCACCAATAGAGCCCGCTTGTAAACAGTCTCCGTCTGTCGGTTAAGTAGCCCGGGCTGGTCCGTCTTTCGTCGGGAAACGTGTCAAGTCACAGCCTCGTCACGAGCTGTCGGCTTATTATTTTCAGCCCCGTCGTCGTCGTACAGTCCTCTGGGACATCGAACGTCAGGCTTCGGGCTTCACTGACCACATCCTGGGCCGCCAACTTGGCGAGTGGCCGATCTTTTGGGGGAGGCGGGAGGACAGATGCAGTGGAAACCCACACTACGTGCCGAGTATACCCAAAGTCAAACTAATACCACCATCACGTCCATGAATTCATCCATCAATCGTCCACCCCGCAAAGGCAGTCATTCCTCTTTCCGGCATAACCTCCTGCCCCTGGACCTTCTATACTTACCTCTCCCCCACCTATTGGCGTTGCGTGACTTGTTCTGCATTACACCCATAGTTCCTACAGGGACCTTGCCCTAATACCCTAATCATTATTCACTCAGCCTTTCTCCGATGCCGTCGATGCAATCTATAGAGGGCTCTGGCGTCACCGGCACTGCCGATGACAGCGTGGAGGGCCGGCAACAGAAGCCCAAGACCCTACCCTGCAAGTTCTGCGACAAACGTTTTAGGTAAGGCGACCAAAGTCTTCCGCTTTGTCACCTCCGTTGGTAATTTAGCTTACACGACAATCTCCTGATTAGGCGTGTGGAACATGTGCAGCGACATGAGAGAACTCATACTAAAGAGAAGCCATTCTCCTGTGTATGGGCTCGCTGTGGAAAGACTTTTGGACGTCGGTCAGTTGATTAAATTTCCTTGGACATGGAAAATTCTGCGTTTTGGTGATTTGATTCTGCCTTGCCCACGTGTCCGACCACTCACCGTACTCTGCGCGCGCTAAACCTCCCTGTCCCCCTCAAGCCTGTTGCACACACATGGCCTTGATCCTTTCCCCCCTCCCTATGACCCGCGACCCCTCCAGGACTAGTACTTGTCTTCCCGCGAATATGCTTACATGGACATCAGGGATCTCCTTGTCCGTCACGAGAAGCTCGTCCACCTCAATGAGGGCTCTAATAAGGATGGCAACCGGCCCCGGAAGCCGTCGTCGGCCGGCGCTGCCCAACCGCCGTTATCAGCCGAGAGCCATGTCGACTCCGAAATGATGGGTATGCCTCGGGCTCATCCCCAACACTATCATTCAGATTCTATGTCTTCCTCCATGGCGGTATCTGCGCTCGCGCCTGACCCCCGCCTGCCTACCAGGGCTGCGGCATGCAATCTTGACCTGCTTTCTGATGCCGCAACCCAGATCGCCTCCGCCAACGAGGTCAACTCGATGCAACCGATGATGTCGGATCTGGGACAGCCGGCGGGTGGCATGGCACGCATCAAATCTTACGATGAGGGCATGCCGTACGGCGATCGCGGGCGCGAACCGGAGGCAGGTGCTATGTCGGTAGGAATGCCCGGCCAGGGAGGGCCGTCAGCGTTTGACGATTACAATCTACTCTTAGACGAGTTCGCGACTTCTTCACATTTCCTTCCACATGCTTTCGAGGCAGAGCAGGGCATGAGCATATGGCCACGGCATCCCTCGGATATGCACCGAGGCGGTCTATCGAAACCGCCATCACAGTTTCCGTCCCGTTTCCCTTCTCTAGCTCCAGATCCGCGGGACCCGTCGGAAGTTGGCAATAGGATACACGACGATACGACAAGGGCGCAATCTATGAGAGTGTCTGCGATGGATCATACAGTCATCAAAAACCGACTGGATGAGTTCACGTCGGTGCTCCCCAACGATTTCATATTTCCCTCTCGACATACTCTTACTCGATTCCTCGAGGGCTACGTAAGCGGGTTTCACGAGCATTTACCAATCTTACATTTGCCTACGGTCGCACCTGCAGAACTGGCCCCGGAGTTGCTGTTGGCAATTCTAGCAGTTGGTGCTCAGTACAGATTCGAGAGTCACCGATCAAACGCACTCTGGTACGCAGCAAAAGCCGTGGCACTTGAACAAATTCGCCGCCGTCGTAGTCACGAGATTCATGGCTTGCTACCGACCCCGGCAGCGTATAGTCCACATTCTACACGCCCCTCACCGAGCCATGGCTTCCGCCATTCTTTCAGTTCTGTCCAACAAGAGCGTCCAATGACCCAAGACACACATCGGGAACCATAGTAAGCTAATCCCAAAACAAGTCTGACTCCCTTTTCAGACTTCGACTAATTCCCGATTTTTCCATACAGCTCTCCCAATACCCCTCAATCCCGCATGGAAACGATCCAAGCTCTCCTCTTGCTCTTTGCTGTTGGCTTATGGGGAGCAAAAGCCATTCTTCACGAGTCCATGTCGCTTCAAAGTCTTTTAGCTCATTTGGTACGTGAGGAAGGGTTCTTATCAGAGTCAACGCAAACGGCCGACTGGGAGGCATGGGTCCGAATAGAGGGGGGGAATCGCACCAAACTTATCACATATTGCTTCTTTAACCTCTGCAGCATCGCATATAATATTCCACCCTTACTTTTGACCTCGGAACTAAATCTGTTTCTTCCTCATTCCTCGAAATTGTGGAGGGCAGAAACAGCCTGGCAGTGGCAAGAAGCCCGCCAGTCTTTCCCGAGTATGGATATCTCTCTACAAGATGCCTTCTCAAGGTTATTCAGCCGACCGCCTCAAGGGCCGCCAGCCTATATGTCATCGCTCGGAAACTACATCCTCATCCATGCGTTATTGCAGCACATATTTCTGTTGAAGCAGACGTCATTTGCGTCGATACCTCCTTTTGGTGGACTACGCCAAGATGACGTTGAAGAATGCTTCCAGGCTCTGCGCATCTGGCAGATGAGCTTTGAACAACACCAGGCCCGCGAAACAGAGGGTGTACAACAGAATAACTCGGATGACTTCCCAGGCGGACCCGTTGCCTATAACTCGACGGCGCTTTGGAGGTTGGCCTCTATCCGATTGTACACCGATCTGAGTCCTAGTAGGACTCTCGAGACAAGGGATGCAGGCCAGATCGCTCAAGCATTTAACGATTCCCCATATCTCGTTCGAAGTGGTCGGTTAAACCGAGCTGTTCTTCAAGCGATACATGCATTATCCATGCTAGTCAAGGTAGGTGTTAATTACGTAGCAAGGCGAAAATCATCGGAATGGAGTATGCAACACTCACGTAAGTAGCCGCATGGACATGAATCTGAAGTGAATATATTGTCTAACATGAGTACAGTTTGCAATCTTGAATGCGCTATTCTCCTTTCCAAATGGTTGATGACCCTTGCTTCAATCGGCCCAACCGGTGCACCTCCTGAGCCCGACGAACGAAATCTCCTTGAAATGCTCCGTCATATGCTTGACGAAACAGAGTTTGCAGTGCCCATCGATCCATCACTTTCAGGTGGACCTGGACACGGAATATCGAATGTGGACATTGCTGCTAATGATAGCACTAAGTTGCGTCAACTTGCTGTGGCCGTAATTAGGGTTTGGGCTGAGACGTTCAAAGGGTCGCACATCTTCGACATTGTGAAAGTCGTCGGCACCGGGTTAGAAGTTTACGCGGACTTATTAGAAAAGCCGCGGGATAGAACGCCTCTGGGGCGCAATTCAGGTCTTGGTTGACTTGAAAATAGCGGATCGTACATAACGATACGCTAGGGTAATAACGGGGGTGCACCCGAACGTTGTGTTGAAAGCTCATACATAAATCTATCACGATATGAATGCACTATTCGGATAGAACTAGCCTTACGAATAGATATCGAACGTTACAAATACCTCCATCTACGATTCACGGGAAATATTTGTGGACATGAGACCGGAAATTCGTTAACGCACGGTCGGCGGCCACCTACCTGTTCCCTCCAAATATGGTACAGCAACGATTTATATTTGTAGAAACATACCGGAAGGCCTAGCAGCCTTGATACAACCTGTGCGACCGGGTCAGGTTCAAATTATATACTAGTCTTTTCGTCTTCTAGAAATCGTATCTCACTTAACGTACGACAAGCTCGCTACAGCCGGGCGAGATATTTGATTGCGCTAGGAATAGCTATCTACCACAACTAATATCGATCTTTGTCAGACCAAACTCGTTCACTCGATCAGGCATCGATGTCAAATTTCATTAGCAATAATACGCCAGTAATATTTATTCGGTTAATTGAACTCGTCTTCAGAAGATAATGTATGTATTTAGATAATTAGACGGTAGTATTTCTATTCCTCGCTTCCTCTCCAGGATTACAGCGAGTTTGGGCGAAAGGCCCATTCGACTCATTTCATTTGGAAAATGATGGCATATTCATCCTTGCGTTTCAATCGACTCAGTCTGTAGATAAAATCAAGTAACTGTTAGGATAATAGATATTGAGACAAGTGTGCATTGGTGAAAGTAATGACTTGACGGATCCACGTAACATAAGAACTTGTGTGTGTATATAACTACATTCTTCATGAATTCATGAAGTCTTCTAGAGTAACCATTTTGTTCATTTGCAAGAAGTCACGTAATTTCCTCACCGACGCCCTCTTCCGCCATGACTAAAGAGACCTGAGTGTATTTTTATTATAAAAAGTCGTAATTATACTTACAAATACCATAGCTTAATGTCACATTTGATACTTTGAATACCTGGTCACGTGATGGCGCGAGGTGTTTCGGTCGCACCCCGCGATTCTTTCTACTCAACGCGTCAGAACTGCGACGCCCCCTACTTCCATCTCCCGTATCTCTCAAACTTCATCTCAGAACCCCAATTCATTCATCATGCCTGTCCGGAAGCGCGCGCAAGAGAAATCGGTATCAGAGTCAAGTTCGCGCCGCAGATCCGGTCGCATCAGCTCCAGCGGCAGGAAGAGCAATTACTTCGAGGACGATGACGATGACATAGATGATGATGGCCCACCTCGTAAGGCCGTCAAGAGCCAGGCCAAGGCCAAGGTGCCGAGTCGGAAAACCAAGGATGATTCTGACGATGAGTTGCTATATGAGAGTGTCTCTGAGGACGAGGATGAAGCCGATGAATATGGGGACGAGTCGCCGGATGAGCCCGCCCCACCGCCAAAGCGTGGGCGCGGGAGACCGCAAGCAAAAACGCCAATTAAGTCTAAGAAGAAGCCCGATCCTAAGGTTCAATCCAAGATGAGAGCTAAGTCAGAAGAGTTTGAGGCTCAAGACGATGACAATGATGACGAGGACGAGGACGAGGATGATGATGAGAATAGAATCACTTTCATCCCACGTAAGTCGATCATCATAGTTTCGGAGACCTAAACTCGAGTCATCAAAATCACATTTCTAGAGCCCTTACATCATCCAGGCATGGTTAATAGCACCATATCATCATCTGCATATTTCTACCAATTAACAGCTACTAACGCTGAACACATTAGATCCTAAACTAAGAGATACCAATGGGGTCGATTATGAAGATACTCGGCTTCATGAGAATACCCTGTTATTTCTGAAAGATCTTAAAGCCAACAACAAGAGGGATTGGCTAAAGAGTAAGTGGGGGCCAAATTGAAAAGGCAGAGTATCTAAGCTCATGATAATTTTCTTAGGGCACGATAAGGAGTATAGGAGATCGCTTAAAGATTGGGAGTCATTCGTCGAGACTCTCACGCAGAACATAGTCGAGGCCGATGAAACCATCCCTGAGCTTCCAATAAAAGATGTCATCTTTCGAATATACCGCGACATTCGATTCAGCAAGGACCCAACTCCGTACAAGGTAGGTTATCTGTTCGTCCTGAAATTGCTATACCTATCCTAACGTACAAATTCCCGAGTAGCCTCATTATTCCGCAGCATGGTAAGTCTAGAGAAATTTAGTAGGCCACCAGGCGGAATCGCTAAGTCTTCGTACCAGGTCACGAACAGGTCGCAAGGGACCTTACGCCTGCTACTACGTGCACGCAGAGCCAGGAAACTGTCTCGTAGGCGGCGGCCTCTGGCACCCGGACGCCGACGCGCTTGCAAAGCTGCGCGCGAGCATCGATGAGAGGCCTCACCGAATCCGGCGCGTTCTCATGAACCCAGCGTTCTGCCGTACGTTTCTGCCCCATGCCAAGAAGAACAACGAGAAATCCGTCCTAGCGGCCTTCGCGGCTGCGAACCAGGAAAATGCGCTGAAGACGAAGCCGAAGGTATGTCATCTTAGAATATGTTGTGAAGGGTAGGTTGTGAAAGATTGGTCGCTGACTGCATCGGACTCAGGGTTTCCATCCGGATCATCGACATATCGAGCTCCTGAAATTGAGAAACTACACTATTGGAACCAAGATCGATGATACGGTTCTCACTGCCGATGATGCGCAGGATCAGATCATGGCTGTTATTCGGCCAATGGTTGAATTCGTAAGTGTCTACTAGGCTTTGATTCTGCGTACAGGAACTGATATTGCGCAGGTCACATTCCTTAATAATGTAGTCATGCCAGATCCGAGTTTCGATAGCGATTCTGATGACGGCGAGGAGGCAGAGCAACCTGATGAGAACGACGACGATGAATGAGGGTCACCAGTATACATCAGAGTCGATCATCGGGCTTGTTTAGGTTTTCCCAATTTTTACCCGTGCCTCTTACCTGGGATGCCTATCTGTGAAGATGATATTGTTCTATATAGTATGTATCGGTTTGTGTTGACCAGTCTAGGGATTTATGAGAATATGACCTTTCTTCTGCATCATTGGGTATAGGTTGAGTTATTGCTTAGGGGAAAGACTACAATGCAGATAGTTTGATCCTGCAATGCAGATCCTTATTATGAATATGGTACCACTCGACTGCATCTCTGGCATACGGGTTCCTTCATCTCTATCACTATTGCCACCTTTTGATCATGGACGTCACTATCGTTGGAATAGAATTCAAAGTAAGTACCAACTGTATTGTACAGTGTTCAATGCATTTTAGGTATCCCCACGTTGATATCCATTATCTAGGATATACTGCTAGTATGTACATATCCTACAAATCCAAGCCCAGTCCCGTCGAGAGGCTAGGCGGCAGGTCCTCATCCCTAGTTCCCCAATCGCTTTCACTAGTGCCCAGCACGAACTCAAGCACGCCTCCATTATAGAAGAAATCGTGCGTGATCCAGTTCTTCGTATACGGCTTCCCGTTCAGCGTGGCGCTCTGGATGTAGATGGCCTGGTACTCGGGATCGAAGCCGAGATTGCGCAGCGTCGCCAGCTTGCCCGTCGGCGTCCGGATGCTGACCTCGCGGAACAGCGGCGGCGTCAGCAGGTAGACGTCCTGCCCCGCGACGGGGAAGAAGCCCATGAAGGCGAGGGCGGTGAACGCGCCCATCGCGCAGTCGTCGTTCCCCGGAATCCCGTTGATGCTGCTGTTGAACTGCGCCGGGATGTACTGGTGGACCCAGTAGGAGCTCCGCCCGGGCCGCCCGCCGTAGTGGAACTGGAACGTCGGCAGGAAGTTGGGCTCGTTGCCCATGTAGTTGATGCCCGAGCTGTGGAAGTAGTCCAGCCGCTCGTTGAAGGTGTCCCGCCCGCCGAGCGCCTTGACGAGTCCCGCCATATCCTGCGGCACGTAGAAGGTGTATAGCCACGGACTGCCCTCGTATGTGTCGTATTGCGTGTCGAAGTAGCAGACGTGCTGTTGGTATATCGGACTGCACAGCCGCGTGTTCTGGTAGCGCCAGGTGCCGTTGCGATAGCGCGGCTGCATAAACCCTTGGAACTGCGTCTTCAGCACCTTGCCCCCCTCGTCGCGGTACCGATCCTCCTGCTGCGCATTGAACAGATTCCGCCAGTTGCGACTGCGCTGCAGGTACTTACTCTCGTCGCTCTTGCGCCCGAGCCCCCGCGCCATCAGTGCGATCGCGAAGTCGTCGTACGCGTACTCCACCGTGCGCGATATCGACCTGGTCATGGGTCCCGTGCCGTTGCGGTCCACGTCATCGTAAGGCACGTATCCAAGGTCGTGCCAGCTCTCGAGGTTACCACGGCCCGTCGTCGACCAGTCCTTGGGCTCCTGCTCGGCATCTGACACCACGGCTTCGTAGGCCAGCTCCCAATCGATGCCGTCCGTGAGATTCTTGACGAAGGCATCGGCCAGCACCACGTCGGCGTTGGACCCTACCTGCGTATAGCCCTTACTGAAGCTCATGCGGCAGTCCGGCAGCTTACCCTCGTGCTTGTAAATATCGATCAGCGCCCGCACCATCCGTGTCTGCACCCTCGGGTCGATTATCGTGAGCAGCGGGTGCTGCGCCCGGAAGGAGTCCCAGATGCAGTAGAACGAGTCGTAGTACGGCTCGTCGGACTTCCACAGCGGATTTTCTCCCGTGTAATCCTGGGGCGAGAGAATCGCGCGATAGAGACCCGACCAAAACGTTGTGCGCAACTCGTCGCTCACGCCCCTGGTGTCCGGCTGGATCACGGACAGCTTCTCCTTCCAGGCATCCTCACCGGCCTTCACGACCTCATCGAACCCGAAGTCAGGGATCTCAGCCTCCGCATTTGTGCACGCTTGCTCCACAGATATGAAGGACAGGCCGACGCGGGCCATGATCTGGTCCTTGGGCGGGCGGGCAAAGTGGATCCAGGCGCCGGCCGAGCCAGATGGGATGTAGAAGCCGCTTCCAACATTACCGAGCGCATTCTGGTCTTCTGTCGCGTTCATGTCCAGGAACGTGCCCGCCTTGCGGATTTCAGCCCCTGTGAAGTCCGCACAGAAGTGCGCCTTGTACTCCCCGTTCCCGAAAGATGGATTGAAGGTTCCGTTTCCTGTAATCCTGCCAGTGATCGGATCGATGTTGACGTCTCCCCCTTTCCTAGTGTTTCCCAGGTCGACCAAGTCCACGAGGACTAGTGGATTGTTGGGCACTAAGATACCGTCTGAATTAACCTCGTCGTCGGCTGAAAACTTGAATTTATATAAAGTAGTACGCTCTGATGCTGTCATCTCGGCGTAAACCGAGTTGTTGAGCCCAATGGCGAAGTATCCTGGTCGAGCTTGTACGGACCCCTCGATTCTGTGGACTGGCCTCTGATATACAGTAAATTTGCATTTGGCAAAGTCGTCATCTGGACATCCTGGATGCACAAATAGAGGGAAGTTTCCCAGCGAAGGGTTCTGGATCAGGTTAGAAATAACCAGATAGATGGCTTGTCAACTCACCCCTCCAGTGCCTATTAACGAAGTTAGAGATGAACGAGCGAGGTGAATGGATGTGCTCTTACCTGAATCATGTAAATGTGAAAAGCCTAGGACTTTTGAATTATCGGATACAAATCCAGCAGCAGCCTCGCCACGATTGCTCACATCCGCCACAGCTTTAGCCATTCCTATGTAACTCATCAGCATATTTCAGGCAAGCTGCCCCTTTAATGACCTACCGTATGGCAAAGTCGCGCCCGGGAAAACATGCCTGCAGAACAATCAACACAGCTCTGATTTCTCGCATTCAGGTTCAAGAATGTTACTGACCCTCCATTTACGGTGCCTATGAGAGGGTCGACATATCGCAGGATAGGATCGCTAGACGTCCCGAATGAGCCCGTGACAGCAGCGAGTAGACGTTTTGAGGGAGTGAACCTCGCTACTGGGAGTAGAGCCCAGATTAGCAGCCCAAGCACTGCGATGATGAGGATTCGCCTCCGCCGGGGAAGGCTCGAGACAAACGATATCATAGCTGGGTAGGGGCACCCCGAGCAACTTTGTGCTCGTCGACTTAATGATGTTGCTCAGTAGCTTACACCTTCAAGCAATTGTATTTGAAGTGTAAAAGGTATAATCATATGATCCAAGGGCCATCGGTACCGCCAATGAGTCTCTAGGTCTTAACAAGCTGATCAGCTGGTGAGGATATGAGTGCTCTTCTCGGCGTTTTAATGGGAAGGAACATCTTTTGATTGAACGTACAGTTTCCTATGAAAATAAACACACCCACAGAATATTGGGGATTATTTGGCCTGTAAATAGCTCTTGCAGGTTTATGCAGAGTCGGTGCGACGCAGCGCAGCAACCTAAGACACGGATACACCCATCGTGCAGCGGCATACGCTCTTGTCTTAGGTAGTGTGTACAACCAAACACTCCGCATATTGGTTTATTTTCGACCCTAGAAGCGGAAGAGTAGATTTGACATTGAGCAATATCCATTTTTTGGCAATTAGCGAAATCCGGCTGAATTGAATGGGCTGCTTGGTAGGGGATAGTCGCACCGGCAACTGAGGCCCAGCCGGTCGACTTTACGATGAGGTGTAATTGAATTATCCAACTTGTACTACTTTGTGAGAGCCAAAAGGGGCCAGATTGTTCTCCTGGACTCTTGGCGCTATAAGCTGAAAGAAACTTGACCTACCAGGTTCGATTCATTCTATAAATGCAGAATTAGGACCAGGACAATGCAGTTTGAGTCTCCTGTTTGCTAAGTATTGGAGTTCCTTAACTTTAACCAGAAAGCTCTGTCTCTTTTCGGAATATTTTCAAAAGAATTGTATTAGAAGCTGTGCCCCTCTTGGTGTAACATGACACAAGCTGAGGGACTCTTTCTAACCGTACATAGATTTCCATCTATCAGATAACGAACTTTCATACTAAGGAGTTCATGCATACAATACGCCATCTTTAAGTCTCATAATATCTACCGGCTAGATGCAGACATATGAGATTCAGTAAGGCTTGGGAATGCTTAGCCACATGTATGATGTGAAACAAGGCATCATCTTCTTTATTGGCTCTTCTTTATTGGCTGTCGCATCTCTCTCAAGCCGACTCTGGTGGTTTGGTTATTTTCGTAAGTTTGTCACTGGATCATTCGTTAGCACTTTTCGCTCACTCAACTTCACTAAGCTCACCCATTCAATTTCTTGATCAGAGCACCTAGGCCCTCATGAGAATAGTCTTTCTCATTCCACATGTCTTTATGGTAGACCACCTTCTCGTTAGGTTCCACGCCCTCAAGTTTGATACTGATAAGACTATCTGCAGTCTTTGATGCCTCAATCCCTGCAAAGGTGTACTTCTGTCTCTGCTTCCACACAAGTTCGTGCTTGGTTGAGAAGATGACCTCTGTTTGTAGGCTCTCCGATTTGGCAAAGAGCTTCGGAATGCCATACCATTGACCGGCTATCTTGTATCTGAACTGTGTCGGTCATTGTACTCTGCATGGCGTCGATGTCTCGCTCATACCTTGTGTCACAGTAACTGAATGGGTCGTCATAGATGGCCTTCTCTGCATACACTTTCATGTCCTCCTCTGACGCACTGCCGCAATAGAGGTTCACAATTTTCTGCTGAATCGCTTTCCTAGATGGCGAGATAGGCATTGAATTTTCCGGATGAGGAACATAGTCTATGTTGCCGTAGACATTGCGCGGCCGGTCTGGATGCGGCTCAACGCTGCGTTGGTCTGGGCGTGGAGTCGTTGACGAGGGCATTGTATTTATAACAAAAGAAAATTGTAGTGGCTTTAAGTACTTCATTTGGAAAATGTAGAGATGTCAACCAAGATTGAAAGGCGTGAGCCGTAAGCTTATAAGATATACAAGGGCCAAGCAGGGAAAGTTTCGATTGTGATGACATCACAACTGCGTTCAGACGGACACCTTAAATTGCCCTTCATCGGTAAAATCAAGTAAGGAGTGAGTAAAAACCCTTGATTTCTGGACTCAGTATGATTTACATGTAATTGTTGTTCTTACTCATTGTATGGTTTATTTAGTCAGGCAAAGAATAGACGAACTAAAGTCATTTAGCCAACCAGCAAACTCCTCGCGCATATGGTCCCTAAGCCCTTCTTCAATAGTCGCTAGTTGATGCGGGCTAGTGCCAGGAAATTATATATTTACTCTTGGACTTGTGCAGAGGAGGAAGGTACTGTAAAAGATCGAATGCGTTCAAAATGTGGGGGACGTCTCGATGTTGTAGTATAAAGTATGTATGATAATATGTTCTCACCAAGCATGAAAATCAAACACATATGAACTATCCAGCGTTCTACTCACGTAGTTATAGGTGGATTGAGGTATATCCAGGGACTCAATTCCTAAGTAATTATTCATTAGTCTAAGGTTAGTCTCTTCTAGTCTATGAGATAGTTCCTAGCACTGTAAAGAGTAAGCTTATGGTAGCAGGTTAAGTGATAGTTCGAGGTACTTGAGAGAACACATCAACCTCTCTGTAGCCAATAAGCTGCTAGCGATAGGTTCCGAGCTGTGCTGGTATACAGTCACTGATAAAATATTGCTTGATAACAAGGATGAAAAGACGGGTGCCTAGAAAGTACAGGAAGGGTAGAGGTTGATTATACAAGCTACAACATATACTAGGTTGAGCTTTGATTTCATTGGATTGGTGCCACTGATACATCTGAAGATATCATGTTGCCTGCTAGAAAGCTATGGCATTCTACGCCCTTGCATGAATAGACATTTCATTGGAGAGATCGGTGAAATATTTGTGATACGATGAAAACGTGGAGGAAGAGCTCATTGCGCATATGAGGGATATGTACTAAGCTGAGGTTATGCACAAACGATGCATTCATACATCGAGACTCTCAACATGTTGCAAGACGGTTGAACCCACAAAAGACATCGAGTTATACTATGTACGTGACAAGTGACAGATTATAATCGTCTCAGAATGCCTCAAACGACCTTGACTTACCCCGACAGTTCGTGAGCCTCATCAAAGGCGGGGAAAGCCAGAGATGACTAAGCTTTATTAGGAAGTTAAGACTCACTAATTAAATATGCTCCGGAGTTGCAGCACTACGTCGGAGCCAAGCTATTGAGACAGTTGCGATGACTCTTTATTATTGGAACGCAAGGACTTGGACGTAGGTAAGTACTGTTTGGAGCGGCCCCAGGCAGCCAGGTTTCCCCGCATCCCTTCCAAGTTCTCAAAGCATCTCGGCTCTGGCCTATTGGTTCCATGTTATTATTGTCAGGCTCTTGGAAGTTAGCGCCGTATGTTCACCTGCAGTTACGGGGCACATGCGGAGGTAATCATAATAATATCCAGTCAGCGTCCTCAGCGCTCAGCGTGGCAGGGCAGGGCTTTCCCGTTGATCTCCGCTTAAGAACGTACCTAGGTAGGCTTGGTAGGGTTATTGGCGGTTGGTGGCTTGAATTCATATATCAACGGCGATCTCGCCCTTTGTTTGGGGCCTCAAAGTCCCTGTGCCTCTCGTGGGTTCCTGTGTTGCCAGCAGTGTACGCGTTTTCATCCCGCTTAGTAGTTGCCGTTGGGCAACCTTGGTATTTATAATTAAGATGTATCTCTCACTCTTACTACTTGGTTCTCTTGCAAGTGTCTTCCGTACAACCCTGGCGCAATGTCCTGACTACTCTTCCTATTCCACGAAGACTCACGAGCCTTTCTCGGAAGGGAAGTATCAGCTCTCATACCAAAGACCGATTCCAGCATGTCGGAAGTTCAACCTCTCCTCAGTTGAGGATACAATCGATGAGATGAGGGGAATAGTTAAGGATCCAGACCTGTTCCGTTTATTCGAAAACGCTTTTCCCAATACATTGGACACGACGATTTCATGGAAAGGGTTTGCAGACAATGGGACGACAGAAGAGGTATGTTGCGTTACCTCTGAGCTTGCCGGGATTATGCTGAAGCTTAAAAGCTCACCTTCATTACAACGGGAGATATTGTAGCGATGTGGCTCCGCGACAGCGCGAACCAGTTGCGCAGTTATAAGTCGCTACTAACAGCCGACAACTCTACGGATTCACTGGCCTCTTTATTCCGCGGCGCGATCAACTTACAAGCGCGTTATATTATTAATAATCCGTACTGCAATGCGTTCCAGGCGCCGGTGGAATCCGGCTTACCACCGGGAAGCAACGGGTACGCGGAGACTGATCAAGTGACACCCCCTTTCAATACTAGCTTCGTCTTCGAATGCAAGTATGAGCTCGATTCGATCTCGGCGTTTTTGCAGCTTTCCCACGACTACTACGACAAAACGCAGGACGCCGAATTCTTTGGCAAGTTCCAGTGGATCAACGCAATCAAAACGATCCTTGCTACTGCCGAGGGTCAGCTTTTCGGCACGTATGCCGATGATGGGTCGGTCAATGAAGCGCCGTACACTTTCCAGAGAACGAGCAGCAGCGCAACCGAGACTCTCACGAATTCAGGGGCCGGGAATCCCGTGAAAGCGGGCACGGGGTTAGTGCGCAGTGCGTTCCGGCCATCGGACGACGCGACGATTTACCAGCTCTTCATCCCGGCCAACATGCAGTTTTCAAGTTATCTAGCGAAATCCGCCGAGATCATGAAAGCGCACGACAAGGAGCTCGCGATCCGCATGGGCGACTTCGCGACCAGCGTGCGCGACGCAATTGACGATCACGGCAAGGCGCATCATGCCGTCTTCGGGGATATATATGCCTACGAGGTCGACGGGTTTGGCTCGGCCAATCTGATGGATGACGCCAACGTCCCGAGTCTACTGAGCGCGCCGATCTTGGACTTCTTGAATGCCTCGGATGAAACGTACCAGAATACGCGCAAATTCGTGCTTTCAACCTGGAATCCGTATTATATGCACGGGCCGGTAATTAACGGGTGAGTGCTTGACGAGAGACAAGGTTATATGCTGGAATCGTATGTAGTGCTGATTTTTGTAATCTAGTACCGGCGGTCCGCACGTCGGCTTTGGAAAGGCGTGGCCGATGTCCGTCATCACGGCGCTCCTGACCTCGGAGGACGACGGCGAGATTGTGGCGGGCTTGAGGACGCTAATCTCGTCGACTAATAGGTTAGGGCTGATCCACGAGTCGGTAGATTCGTTCGACGCGGCGAAGTGGACACGGCAATGGTTCTCGTGGGCGAATGGCCTCTTTGGGCAGATGGTGCTCGGGCTGAAGGATCGGAAACCGAATATACTTGAGACGAGTTTTCAATAATAGTTGCTTTTATTATCCGTAGTTGCTGAAGACTTGCGGGTTACGACGAACCTCTCTTAATAAACCCTTGTAGATATCAGCTGCATTAATTATCCACCTGCAACGATAGCTTGACAAACTGCATATATACCGGTACGGAGGCACCGAGCCTGCGAGCGCCTCCGAGATATGTATCCGCCCATACAGATGTACGGAGTATATCGTACTCAGACACTAAGAGTCGGGATAACACACTACATAGTCACACCATGACTTACATACTGTACTATGAATGGTAGAGCTTGAATGGCCCTGCCCTAGCGCAGGAACAATCTATGAATAACTATGAATAATGAAATACTTTCTGGCGTTATCAGTGACTTGAAGTTGGTCAGACGAGTCGGTCTAAAAATGCAACCATCCCACTGTCTGGGTAGCTTTTTAGATTAATTGAAAGCGTAGCAACTCCGGATAGGTAGGCAGTCCTATGTATGTAGAAGTACGAGTTGCAGAGTAGGTATACTGTAGAAGACAAGAGCAACTGTATATGTATACTTACATACCTACATAGCGTATCAGACCTTATGACCAGGCGTAGCGAGACCTGGTGTAGCAGTGTAGGTAGGCTGGTAGGTAGCAATGAAGAGGCACGATGATGCAGACAGTAGACCAGGTCCCAGGATCACACTGTGGTGAGTTGTCTCTTATTATCATCCGTAATTGAATCAAAGTCCCTCTCCACTAAACGGGACTCTGGAGATGCAGGAGATGCAGTGGGTTCCTTTCAGTCCTTTCAGGACAAGCAGCCCAATCAGACCAATCGGTTCAATGAGACTCATAGACAGCGGACCTTGAGGGCCAATGAATGTGCCGATAGGGTACAGTGGAGAAAAGCCACTGCAGCAGCCCTGCGCAACTGCGTGGCCTTGTGCCTGTGGCCGCCTGCAAGTCCCGTACATAGCGTACTACCTACTGCAGTACATGCATATCTGTATGTAGCTTTGCTGCTATGTATAGGTAGGTAGGTACATTGATGGTCCTAGCCAGACAACCAGAAACCAGGCACACCCGACCCTTTCACAGCACCTGGAGACACCTTGAAGGGTACTACGGTATGTACTACGGTACGTACTACGGTATGTACTTAGGTATAGTACAGTTCTGCGTACATAAGATATGTACCTAGGTAGCAGTGGAAGGTTCAAGGTTCAATGATTTTTAAGGAACCGACAATCAATCAATCCAATTGATCACCTGCAGAGCATGCAAGAGCTGTCTCTTGTTGCTGCAAGCTTCCGCGCATCCAAGCATCTTCTTCACTCTCACATCTCATCTCCATTTTAGTACTTTTTACACTTTTTACATATCCATCTCTCTCTCTTTTATTCATCTTATTCTATTCATGTTCTATCTATTCACACCCGTCACCCTCTTTCTATTTCCACATACATCCCTCTCGACACTCTTGTGTGTCCCTCTTGGCATGTTGCATTGAATCCTCTTTTTAGAATTGACTTGTTGCCCGTCTTGTCAATAACGTAGACTATCTTACATATTAAAGAGCGAGATTCGTCATAGCTGCCATTGTCGTGTTGTGTGTGGTTGACTGCCCTGACTGCTTGACTGCTTGTGTGTGGTCCTGTGGCCCTGTGGTCCCTGTCGCTCGTCATCCTATCTCTCCTTTGCTATCTTTAACTAAGCGCCAATCTATTTGTTAGCACGGTCCGGACCGATGACCGGATGGCACAGGGTGCGAGAGACAGACAGAAGAGAGAGAGAGCGAGAGATCACGAGGCATACCCCGTCACCAATCCCCTTCACTAATAATACCCATCTACTGTACACCAATGCCCATCACCGATACCCATCCATCACTTGTCTGACTGACTGAGCTCGCTCAACTCGATCAGCCCGATCAACTCGATCGCGACCTCATCTTGATTTGTCGCAGCTCTGATAAAGCTCCCCTGCGCCCTCCAGCGCCCTCCAAACACCGCCTAGGTTAATAATAGGCAAATACCTAATAAAATAACACCGCCTAACACCGCACAGCACATCATCGTCATCCACTATCCATCACCATCTCCTTGCACCATTGCACCTCGCAACTTGCGACCGATAAATCAAATTTGTCTCTCCTGTCCGATCCCTCCCAATTCGCCCTACCCTTATCCAGCCGATCAGCGCGACTATTCCTCGACACATCACAGACGCCCAAAATGTCACCATCTGCCTAGCCTAGCTCCCCAAGCCCTGCAGCTAAGTTACCCGCTTCTAGTTAGCAGAGCCGCCTCGCCACAGCCGCTGCTACTTTGGATTGCACGATACATACGATACCATCAACTACCTGCATCAGGCACCTACACGGCACATCCACAACTCGTCACAACTCGTCACAACTTGTCCTGGCAGCCTGGCAGCCTAGCCGATCGACCTATCAGCCTATGAACCCCCGTGTAGCTGGTTCTTCCGACGTCTAGACCACGCTGTGTACCGAGTCTGCCTGACAACTGACGTTACGAACAATGGATGCCGCAGTTCGGTGGCATCAAAACCCCCTCCTCATCTAAAGCTGTTTAGGTCTCCGTGCACTCAGACTCTGGAGCGCTGTCCATATCGCCATCAGGAGTACAATCTGTGGCTTGGGTAGTCCAGCGCATCGCCCCGAGGCCCTCTATCAACCGACCCGACAGACGATCTACCTAGCCTCGCCTTGCTGCATCACCACCAGGTCGCCCTGTGCTTGACTTCGACCGCTTCAATATGCATCAAACACCCCGCCCCCCACCTAGGACTTCCTCCCCCGCCTCGTCGTTACAGACAAATCCCACAAGAACCAACAACCAGAGAGATCCAGGAAGTCCTGGTGCTGCGGCTTCATCTCAGGAGAGGCCTTCGAGCTCCGAGAATGGCGGAGATCGCTTCGATGCAGGCCCTACAAGGGACTCTGTCAAGAAACTCGACCAGATCATCCAGGTTAGTCTGCTGCTTCCCCCGTCATCGTAGGGTGGTATGCTCACCAATGCACCTTTTGCCAGAATGTGTATTCGAAAGCCGGTACTCTCATTTTGCAGGAACGTATGCGAGTCACACCAACTCTCGTGGGTAGGACAAACGAGAGAAGGACGAGTAGATGGGTAAGTCTTATATGCTACGGCAAGCTGCTAGGTGAAGAGCGCTAGGCTTACGAGGTGTTACACATAGTTCCAGCTTGATACAGACGATATAGACGATTTCCGAGAAGAGTTCCGAGTATGGAAACAATGTGGTGGATTAGAGAACCGTCCGCCCCCGATGGTCATCGAAACCTACTTAGACACATCGTACCTGAAAAGCGGCCAGAGCTTGGTGATCCTGGACGAGAATGGGAAGCGATGGGATGTTGTCGAGGCTATCAATTCTTCCGACCAGTCGAGTGATAGCAGCTCTGGTCGTCGGGGGAAACCAAATACCACTGTTGTATTAGAACGATGGCGCGTTGAACTCAAGGGAAAACCCTCTGTTGAACTAGATGACTTTGGCCCAGTCCTCCCAACGGTATACAAGAGGGCCATTGTCTTGATGCGATCTATATACACGACTACCGGCATTTTGCCCACGTGGAAACTCGCCAGAAATTCCAAGACAAAAGGCAGCCATCCCGCCTTGACCGTCCGCTGCCAGGTCTACTCTGGCGGATCGCGAACATATGGCACTGATGCCCTTAGAATTCCATTGTTCGACGGGAGAGGCGACGTATGTACCGACTACATGTTCGGTGATCTTGAGGTCCCTGTGGGCCGCTTCTACGTTTCCGTCTCGTATCGGAATCACTGCAATTTCCAGGTAGTTGAAACCGAGTCGTTGCTAAGCTCGCGAATTGGTATGGCAATATCAGATGACATGTTCAAGCCATCGTTGCTTAATCGGGGCCATGGCCGTCAACGGTCAGGGGCTGAAGTAGGATCGTTACCATACCATCGACATGTGGAGGACATCACCGAGAACCAGCAAAGATATGGTAGCTTGTCCACATTCCACGGCGAGGGGCCTATCGGCACAAGTCCCATATCGGCCTTGAAGGCAGTGAAGGCGCCGGGCTCTGATACGAGCTCACCGCCCGGGTCTAGACCTGCAAGTATCGAGGCTCCTCCACATTCTCTTCCAATCACGGGACCGGCCCGACGGCCATCATTAAGAGGGGCGGACATAGCAAGGCGCCCATCGGTTTCCTTCCAGCCGTCGCCCTTCAAGCATGGTTCTCTATCTGGGTCGCCCGTACCCCGGTCACAAGATCAGGATGTCCCATCATCGCCTCAATCTCTGAATCGGCCCTCAGGATTGAACCAAGTAACACATGTAAGGAGCCGCTCCTCGCTGACAGCTGGTATGGCTGCTTCGTTGCGCGGTGGGCCTCCACCTCCCACAGCAGATACCTCCGTTGCCAGCTCACCAAGACCGTCTGCCACCAATCGATTTAGTAGCAGCTTCACACATCGTCGTAACCGGCCGTCTTTTGGCGGTACCAGCAGAGGAGATGACGATCAAAACAGCAGTGGAAAACAGAGCCTTTCGTCGTCGGTTGTCCAACCAGGCTCTGGTCTCTTGAATGAGCTTGGTGCTGGGGGCAGCTCCGGTTCCTTCCAGACTGACGATGATCAAATTCAAGAATTTCTAAAGGCTCTCGAAAGCAAGAAGACTCTACAAAGCTTTGAGCCATCGAAAAAGGGCGAATCGGCAACTAAGAAAACGACAGCTCAACTTTCCAGGTTTCAGCATATGCGGGAATCGAACAACGCATTAACCGAGTCCATGAACTCGTCTATGCAATTACAACGCTCATCCAGCTCCTCAAGTCGACAGCTAGCGAATGTTCCCGGCATGTCGACGTCGTCATCTCCAGGAAAACCCTTATCACCTCATACACCGCATACACCAGCTATTCCTTCTCGCTTGAGCGAAAACTCGAGTGTTGACTACGCCCCAACAGCACGAGTTACATCGAGAGTGCGCAATAACGTGGGTCTCGCTGAAGAACCAACTAGTACACCGGCAACCCATGAAGGAGCTACAGCGATCGACATACCTTTGTCCCCACGGCCGCATCCTTATGCGAGGTCTAGCTCTGTCGCCCATCAAAACCGTGCATCAATTGATGATGACGATGCCGATGCTCATCGCAGCGTTAGTCTTGGTGCAGACGATCGCGATCCTCCGAGCCTCAGTGTATTATTAGGCTTGGGCACAGATGAAGCGGATTCAGCATTAGATTCGCCGGCTCTACAACCCCCGGCTCACATCAGAGCAACAAGCTCAGGAGATATACTTGGGCAAGTCTCAGGACCTGCTGAACGTGAAGTTCAACGCCCAAGCAGCCCATACATGGGGCTTTCTGGCTCCCCTTACGGTAGACGATATGCCGGCAGGGGAATTACACCACCTCATTCGGGAAGCGGCAGTCTCGTTGGGTCTAGTGGTAGATACGGCCGGGGCTATTCACGAGGAGGAGCTGCCGGCCTGGGAGTCACAGGTGGCCCTACAGACGAAGCCGACGACGATTTACTTTTCAGCATGTCAGAAATCCACCGAGAACAGTCTCGCCGCAGCCTCGAGGAAACTCGGGGTGGCGGTAGTGTAAGATCGAGTACCGAAAGGGGTGGCCACGACGTGAATCGTGGAAGCCGTTGGTAACGGCTCTGCTCTCCCCTCATGCATAAGATAAGAAGCTTGGCCTCGGCAATGTTTCGCATCTTGTTGTTGTTTTACATAGATTATTGTGTGTGTGTGTAATGTTCTGTTCTTATCTTATTGCCACCGATATAGGGCATAGGGAAGGATTCCCGGGATGAGTAGGAGTCAACGGCCCCCCCTCCCCAGGACGTGGATACATACACAGGAGGGAAATCTACATTACAGATTGGCATTTTGTTTTTATTTATCTTTGTGAATTTTTTTTTCTTTTCTTTTTTCGTTTGTTTGAATGACGACGTCCCTGGGATTTCTGGCGGAGTTACAAATGGCATTGGGCGGGACCATATTATCGTTTATCGATCGTGACACCGGAGTCTAGAGCGGATTTTTGAGAGAGGCTTTGTTCATCATCATTATCATCTTCATCATCATCATACGCTCGAGGAAGACTACAGTTTGGCGTTTCTAGGGGGGCTCTTGCGGATGGGGGACCAGGCCGGACCGGACCGGACCAGATTCTGTTGAAATGGTCAGTCAGTTGGTCGGTCAGTCCATCGAATCCGAAGCTCACGGTTTTTATTTTGTGCGTGGGACAGTTGTTTGCTTGTTGAGAGACCATTTAGTAGGAAGAAAGAAACGAGGCTCACTCGTTAGAGAGCGCCGTAGATGGAATAGAATATAGTGAACTGTGTTGAGGGAGCTTCTGTTTTGTTATAGTAGTGAAATGTGATGTGATAGGTACCTTAACTCGGTTTATGTGACGGATAAGCTATATAGGAGAGCTGCATGCGTGCTAGGGAGCTATATAATGAGCGAATAAAGACAGTTGGTTGCCAGTCTATAAGACTAGCAACCAACATTTAAAATGACTAAAATCTGTGTTGATCAAAGTGGAAAGGGGTGTGTCTATTGTATGTTATGTCCATTGTCTAAACTTGAACTTGCCATTTGAGAAAGGGGAGACGATGTGACTAAATATAGTCGCGCAATGACATCCCTTGAGAGGAACGGTTTCAAGAGCAATTGTATACTCCGCGGAAGATACCATTGACTTTAGCAAGCCTTTCCTAACTACGGGTCAAAATATCCTTTTTATAATGTCATAATGTTATAATGTCATTGTTCTTTTCAGCTTGTATGTACATATATAGCTGACGAATCGAGGCGCAGATTTGCCCCCAAAAAGCGTTCTTGGGACCTTCTTTGGTGGGTGCTTGCGTATTTCGCAGCACAGGCCAACGTCATATAGGCCAGGGCTAAAGTGGATAGTCCAGTCTAGGCTACAACCTACGGAGTACAGGTAGCTTCCTTCCATCATCACTAATTGACCAACCCTCTCTCACCCTCTCTTCCTTCCCAACAACGCCAACCACGAATTTAATTTAATTCTTGAAGCTCCCGCCCGCCGCGATAGGATCATTTTATAGGAATAACACGATACAGACTCCTCTAGGACTGTCGCGAACAACCCAACACTATCCCGTTTGTCCCCGTCCCCCCGCAGCCCAGAATGTTCCGGGGAGCAGCTGTCGGACCCTATGACGAAGTGATCGGTATGTAGTAACGTGATTGATTGATCGCTGCCCAATATCGCCGTCAGCTGACACAGCTTCACATTTCCAGCCAAGGCGACCGACGAGAACCTCACTTCCGAAGACTGGGGCGCCATCATTGAGGTTTGCGATAAAGTGACGAGCGACCCGAATGGCCCCAACCAGGCAGTTCAGAGCTTGATCAAGCGCTTGGCGCATCGCAATGCCAACGTCCAGCTCTACACCCTCGAGGTACTTGGTCAAACTTCACTTCGCTATCACGGTACATCCTCTTATCCGTCCAAGCCATACTAATAGTCTCGGCCCACTAGCTTGCGAATGCGCTCTCCCAGAACTGCGGCAAGGGCATGCACCGCGAGCTTGCCAGCCGCGCCTTCACCGATGCCCTACTCAAGCTTGCTAACGACCGCAATACCCACCAACAAGTCAAGGCCAAGATCCTCGAGAGGATGAAGGAATGGTCGGATATGTTCAGCCAGGACGCCGACCTGGGAATCATGTACGATGCTTACTTCAGGCTCAAGCAGAGCAATCCAACCTTACAGGCACCCTCAGCACCCCAGAAGACCGGTCTTACCGATTTAGATCGCCAGAAGGAGGAGGAAGAACTGCAGATAGCACTGAAGCTGTCTCTACAAGACGACGAGGAGAAGAAGACTAAGGCTCCGGCGGCGACCAGCTATTCGGTCGCGGGACCAAGCTCAGGACCGGGACCAAGCGTGGATCCGACGGCGGGACAAGCGGAAGCGGCGGTGCCCTCGCATCCGACTGGCACGACGGCTGCTACGGTGTCACGGGTTCGCGCGTTGTACGATTTTGTGCCTTCGGAACCAGGCGAGCTCGAGTTCAAGAAGGGCGACGTCATCGCCGTTCTGGAATCCGTCTACAAGGATTGGTGGCGAGGCTCGCTGAAGGGCAAGACGGGCATTTTCCCCCTGAACTACGTCGAGAAACTTACCGATCCCACGCCGGACGAGCTGCATCGCGAGGCGCAGATGGAGGCGGAGGTGTTCGCGGAGATCAAAAACGTCGAGAAGCTGCTGACGCTGTTGAGCACGTCGAACACGGCGCCGCGCGAGGAGGATAATGAGGAAATCTCCGTAGGTTCTAAGTCGCTGGAGAGAACTGAGGCATGTTGTTTACTGACGATTCCAGAAATTATATCACCAAACATTGGCGATTAGGCCGAAGCTGATCAAGTTGATTGAGAAATACTCCCAGAAGAAGGACGACTTCACTCAGTTGAACGAGAAATTCATCAAGGCAAGGAGAGATTACGAGTCGCTTTTAGAATCCTCCATGTCCCACCCGCCTCAACCGAACTATCACCAATATGCACCAAGGCCCCCCATGCCTCAGGGATACGGGGTGCCGGGCGGCGCGGGGCCTGGACCGGGACCCGGCTTCGCTCCTCAGGGGCCGCCACCTATCCAACAGGAGCCGCAGCGGTATTACACCCCCGGCCCTCAGGGGCCCCCTCCTCAAGGTATGTCAGACGGCTACATCTTTTCGCAAAAAGGGGCTCACGCATGTTTATTTAGAGCAGAACCAATACCAGGCTACATCACCACCTCCTAACTTCCAGCGGCCTACCCCAGCGCCTGCCCCCTTCTACCTCCAGGGGACAGAAGTTCCCGCGCAAGGGAATGCGCCACCAGCCCAGCAGTATCCCCCCCGGGATCAGCCGTCGCGGATAGCGGTAGGAAAGCAGCCAGCGCCTCTGCAGACATCGTCTCCGCCACCGCAACAATACCAGGCCTACTCCCACCAGGCCCCTCCCCCACAAGTCGGACAGCGGCCGCAGAGCACCTACGGCAACCCCCAGGAACTAGCCACGTCTGCCTACGACTCCCCCGTCGCGACCCACAACCCCGGCCCCGGCCCCGGCCCCGGCGCCTCGGACCCGTACTCGGCGTCCGTGTACTCGCAGGAGGACCCCTACGCCACGAGCCCGACCGCGCCCCCCTCCGCCCCTCCCCAGCCCTCCGGCGCCACGCCCGCGCCCCTCGCCATCGGCGGTAGCGGTAACCAGCAGCCGCAGTACACGGCGTACAACCCGCTCCCCCAACGCCAGGACTCGTACGAGGCGCCGCCGCAGCCGCTCGCGCCCGCGCCCCCGATCCCGAATTCACAGGTCCAGATCCCGCATGTGCTGACGCCGCCGCCGCTGCACCCCGGCGGGTCCGCGTACGATTCCCGGAACTCGCTGCCGAGTCAGATGGGTGGCGGTGTGGGGATGGGGGGCATGCAGTCGCCGCCCTTGCAGCCGCAGTATAAGGCCTATGTGCCGCCTGGGAATGAACCTAGTGCGCCGCAGGATTTTTATAGGTAGAGTCTAGAGAGGGGGGGGGGTGGGAGAATGGGAGAAGGGTGGGGTGGTGAGGGTGAGAAAGGGGGGGGGGTGGGGGGATCTTGTAGCGGTAGTATACCGTAGTTGGATGCCCAGTTGCCATCAGTGCATACATCATAGCTCCTTGAAATCATCATAATGCATTTGAGCCATATGTGAGGTATTTGGGATCCTTTTGTGAGGTCCTGAGAGCGCTGTGTCTATGTAGGTATGCTCTAGGAGATCGATCCCCGTGGTTGTGAGGGGTGGTTAGATACTGAATTGGCCTGTGCCATACCATGAGATGCCGTATCATACCAAACGTGTTAGATGGGATATGTCGCGTTCATGTTAGTAATCGTGCTGTAGAGTATTTTCTGACGTGTGAGATCTGAGCCTGTAAGCACTTAGCAATGACTAGGACGGCCATCGTCAGGAGAGCGATAGTTGCCAGAACCTAGGATAGTTCCGGGACGCTATGGGGACAGATCGAAGGTCGATCGACCTCCTCTTTAGCTATATAAGAGAGCTCAACCCGGAACCTTGATAGGGTTAAGATTCAGCACACCTTCGACCCTACCTAGCCCGTAAGTTAATACACTATTCGTGCCTAACTGTTTACTGTACCCTGCGGTGACAATTCTGGACCTTGATCTGATATGTGTAAGTAAGGTCCTGAGGGGTGAAGGTAGCTAAGACCGGGTCGTGATAGCTACTTGAGCTTTACAAAAGCATGTAAGATATTGCTAGGATTCGATTCTATAAGTAGTAGTTATCCGTGGGTAAGTGACAGTAGGTAGCGGTACCGTCAGATAATATAAACCACTACACGGTATCACAATACCAACCTTGAGTTTTGATACACTGTTAGGAGATGTTATTTAGTGGTGTACTGTCCACGCCCCGCCGTTACAGTATGTTAGAGAAGATGCTGAAGAAAGCACTGAAAGGGAGGTATATCCTTGGCCACCATCATTCGTCCTGCTAACTCCATCCATTCCAGCTAGGTAGGTAAGTAAGTAAAGGGGATCACGAGGGAGGCGAATTTTTTCCCTTCTGCACATACCGGGAAATCGAGATGAGGTTCACTTGTCATCGTCTTACGTACAAGCCCGGATATTACGGAGAAGCAGTGCTGCGGCTCTATATTGCTTTCGGGGCTTTCTGGCGCCGATGGATTAATCAGTGAGTTAGTCAGGGGAGGATCGCCATGCCGTGAGTTGATTAGTTGTAATTTTTTCCGATGGCCTACCTGTCTGCGTACTCTTGGCTCTTAGATATTTCATATTGTTCGGCGTGTCCGACGTGGTCCTCGGAGCTTCGGGGCCTCAGAGCCGTAGGGTCCGTAGGTAGGAAGTAGGTAGGTAGTTTGCTGGGAGGTTTCATGAAGCGAATTACCAATACCGACACCAATGCCGACACTTACCAACAAAGCAGGAGCCGAACCTACAGTCATACACGCAACTCCTCTTCACATACGCACGTAGTAGATCAGTCAGATAGTCCAGGTGCTGTGTCCTAGGCTAGGGTAAGGCTTCACGGTGTGTTTGTCTGCTGCTGCTGCTGCTGCTGCTGCTGCTGCTTCTCGGGTTCTACGAAGGCTCCGTTGCTCTGTGTCCCCTCTCTCCCCTTGCTTCCTTACTTACTGTATCTCTATATACATAGTGACCATCGATCTCATCTCCGGTTTTGCTCTCGGAGGTAGTCGCGGCCGCGAGGAGATGAGGCTCGGAGCACGTACACTGGGGACCTTGCGGGTCTTGCGTAACAGATATCTAGGTATCGAATATCTAGACCCCCCTGGATGTGTCTGTGTATAAGTGTATGTATGTATGTATGTATGTAGGTAGGTAGGTACGTAGGTAGGTATGGCACGGGATGCTGTGGATGCTGTGTCACGGTTACGTGTGTACATGAGCGTGCCGAGCGGCTTCGGGACTTGCGATGCACGTAGTTAAACATATCCACCACATGTTACCTACGCAGCTAAGCAAGTATTTCCTGATACTGTGTAAGTCAGTATGGAGATATATACCTAGTATAATATGTCCGTCTGAGCGATGTGGCTGAGCACGGTGTCGATAATCCCACGCGCTCCGACCCCCGCGCACAGTCGGAGAAGCGCCAGCTTGGCGCGCCCACGCACCGTGTAAGCATTCTTCATGCTCTAGACGCAAGGGCAGCCAGGCACGTACGTGGACGCGCACCACGAACCGCGGGGTCAGGTCGGCGATTGGAGGGTTGGCGACGCAGGAGGGAGAGGTCCGCGATTATTAATCGATGCGGTAGGTACGGTAGCGCCTGGGCGTGGCACTCGTGCGCTGCTACCTATACCTAGCTCGTCTATTCCGTGCTACGACAAGTATGTAGGTAGTATAATAAGAACACCGTTCGCGGCACGCCTAGAGAATCCTGTGGTATTTCCTATGGAGTCCTCCAGTTCCATGTCAGTCTGTACTGCCAGGACTGGGTCTCAGGGCCTCCACTTGGGTGGGATGACCCCTAACATAAGTAGAGATCAACTACGGCCGCTAACTCACGGCGTGGGGGTGTGCGCTCCGCTTTATATGTAAATCAATGAAAATCAAGATAATCAGATCTCAACTTTGTCTGAGGAATATCACCATCGTTGATTCGCTATAGGTGATTAAGTTGCTCACTGACATCTTACTATAACCTTAAATCTTATTCTAATACAACATCAAGCCTTCATCTGACCTTAACTGCCATCCCTTACTTTAACCACTCATCTTAGTCTCTCATCTTAAGTTGTATTCATAAGTATGTTTAGCTTCAGAAGGCATATAGATATAAAATAACAAGAAAATGTTATGTGTGAACAGGTTCTACGCATAAATCGGAGTGTTTAAGTATGGATGTCCGTCCCGTATACACATTGATCTACACCTTAGACTGCATAAGAACCCGTGCTAATGTCTATACCAAATGGAGGTATATAAAAGACTTACTACTACGTAGAAGGAAATAGTAGCGAAGGATTCTTTCGGTGGGTCGACTGCACAATGATAGTAGGTTTACGTACGTCCTCAATTTATACACGCTTCTCGAATTATCCGTATTCCCGTGTCGTTGTCAATTCGGACGAAGGTAGGTATACTCACTGACCTGTCTTCCAACTGCATATATACTAGCTCCGGTACTATTAGCTCCCGCAGCTACTAACTCGGAAGTAAAGTACGGGTAGTAAGACCTTGATAAGTTAGGATATGTATGTCTCTAGGTTAAGGGCCATGCCGCAGTATGTTCCAAGTTAGTTCCGCAATAATTCCGCCCATTCGCAGCCGAGACAATTCTCGTGCCGCCCTGCCTGCCTGCGACCTACCTACCTACATAATACCTACCTACCTACCTACCTACCTACCTACCTACCGCCTAGCCAGCTAGTCTACATAAGTCGGTAGCGTTGCATCCTGTCTTCTGGCCGCGTCGCCCAAGTGCCGAAGTGAATGCCAAATCTGGCAGCTGGATCAATGCTAGCGTCTTGAGGGCCGCAGATCACGTAATGGGCCAGGTGAGCGGAGTCTACCTATCGGCCTGCATAGTATGTGTACTAGCATACCTTATATTAGAGCACACTTGCATCTCATTTCACGTGCGGCGGGAATATCGTACTGGGTATGTAGAGTAGTATGCGTATTATCCATGTGTGTGTCCAGTTGTGTGTGCATTGGTACAGTAGTCAGTTTATTAGTTAGCTAGATCGGCGACCATCGGTCTCCAGAGCCAAGGAATATATTCGGGGCCGATCGACCTCCCGTAAGGCTAGGTTCGCTTAGCCTGCGTTTTGACTGGCCGTTGACAGTTTGGCGTTGGGACCGTGCCTGGATTAGCAGCCCCGCCGATTATGGACCACCAACTACGGACCACTGCTTGCAGGGTCGGTCGTGGGTCGGCGCCGTGAACGCTCGACGAGTAATAGAGATCAGAATGAGGCTGTATGTTGTATCAGCCATGTGTAGATGGATGATGTTGAGCGTTATATCGGAAGTTGATCTCCAGTTATAGTAAGGTGTAGAGACTTGCAGACTCGGTGACATCAATGCATTATATTCCATTTCTAATATGTGAAACAAGTTATGTACATCAATTATCCCAGCTAGCCTCTCTCCGTGTCCACTTGACATCATGAATATACATGTAGCTGGCGTCACGGGACAGTTCAGGATACTTCGTTTATACTGCAACCTGCCTCGCGGCTCCGAAATGCCTTTCTTGGCCTGCTTGCCGAATAGGCGGAGGAGCGGGAGGGAGAGGGCCACCTTATACCAATGTCTAGTGCCAGCATTAGATCCATCACTGTGATGCCCCTTTTCACCCCGAGACTTTCTCTATCATTTTCCTGTTGTATAGAGCGTGGGAAGGCTGGACTAGGGCAGAGGACAAGCCGTCCATTTCCTCAGCCTTAACGCTCAGTGTCGTACAGATAGTCATGCCTTGTTGTTCAAGGGCTATTTATTTATTTCGGCCATGCGCCGATGATTGGGTATAGTTTTGGTCCTGTAATGTGAGCAACCCAACGTAGAGTAATAGTAACAGCACGAAGTCTTTCATCGCAAAATTAGAAGCTCTTAATAGAGACTTGAGGCCTTTGGCCTCATATCTTCAAGCAACGCTCAAACAGAGCGACCGTTTTCTGCACATATTCCGTTTTCTCGCCCAGCTCGATGGACCGATAATACCACGGCTGTTCGATATCATGAGGGAATCCACCCCGTGATCTTGATAAATCACGGAAGGCACGCCACCGATTGTCGAAATCTCGACTCATCTGTTCGGCCCCTTTGGTAGCCCCTATCCGGCGACAGTATTTTTCAACGGCAGCCATAGCCTCGAGTGTTTGAATGTGTGTCTGGCCATAAATATCCGAACAAATCTTCAGGAGATTATGTCCTGCTTGTAATGCCTCCGCTTGTGTCCCCTTGCGTTCTTTTATCTCAAACGTAAGCCAGGCAGCCTTGGAGCGGAGATCCTTATATTCGTCAGGAGATTGTAAATCCAGCCACGAGGTGATCTCCTTTGTTGTATTTTCTGCTTTGTTGACTTGTCGTTTCGATAGGAAAGCTAGCGCCAATCTGAATCTGGTTTCTTGAAGCAAGAACTCGGCAGCCTCCCTGGAGATCGCCTGCCCACCAATCATATGTTCGACGACAGCTTCGAGGAGGCTATATGAAAGCAGTCCAGTACAGTGCAGTTGAATGAAGACGAAAGCCCCTTGCACGTCATTGGTCGTGTTCGTCTCTGTTGAGTTGACGTGCCGACCCCACATGTCCAAGTAGGACTCGAATATAGCCCCAGCATGGTCACGAATTCCGTCCATACCTGTAATCATTATTCTCGACCATAGAAGGTTGAAGGGATGTCTCGGTGGTAATATCAACGACGTCAGCTTCGATGCATAGTCGATAAATGCGTTGCCAAGCTTGTTATTCTGGCTGGCAAGAACTATTGCGGCTTTGTAAGTGGCCAACCAGAAGAACGAGTCTGGCTGTTGTAACTGCTGCTTGTACTGGTCAAAGCAGATACCAAGTAGTGAAAAACCTTCATTCAATCGACCGTGTCGTATCAATCCTTGAGACGATGCCACATAATGTTGCCAATTGAATGCGCCATTCATTTCAGCACGATCACTCTGAGCCTGCATCTGCCACAGCCCGGTTTCGAAACCTCCAGCGATAAAATTTCGAAGAATTTGCATGCACTCATGCGGTATCCTCAACGTGGTAGGTTCCTCAACACGTGGAGAGAGGGAGATGCTACTAGAAGTATTAGTCGTCTCGGGGGAAGGCGAAGGCGAGGGCGTCCGGCAAACAATCTGGCTTAGTCGTACGGAATCCGAGACAGCCATGCCCTTCTCAGCACGTATGATCTTCTTGGAAACCCCAGGTGCTGCGCGGTAACGGTATCGCTGAAGCCTATCTGGGTCGATCCGCCTGCCCCTGACGTATGCTACCGTCGGCTTTCCTGCGGCTGCACGGGCTGTCTGCTGGCGGAAGATCTCGATGGCTTCTTCGGCTTTGATTTTCTTCTCGATGCCCCATTTTTGGAAGCGTGCTTTATACATTCTCACACTGGACAAGTCAGTTGGCCGCTGACAGCAAGGGGGCATGAATTGCCGTCGCCAGTTGCTGCTACTCACGTTGCGTAGAACTGATGGGTATCCTGCATTATCTGTATGATCTCCTTCAACGTCTTATTCTCATCCCTATCTAGTAACCGTTAACACCTGCGGGAGAAACCGTTCACAAACGGAGAAGCATTCAAGTAGTTGTTACTATAACACAACTATGACCGCGGAGAACAGCAGGGCCATGCCACACCACGTAGAAGAACGGGAAAATGCAAAACACAGAAACATACTGGAGGGATGTTAGTATTCATATCGATATCGAATAAAGCAAAGGAGAGCACGAGCATAACTTGACGCTACAGTGAACAAGGCAATGCCACGTACCAGAGTCTGGTGATGAAGTCTCTTTGAGCTGCCCAGTCTTCGGCAGAAGCCCAGGCATACTGGGCCGGTGGAGGAGGAGTCATATTGACGATACAATTGATTATGACCAGAAGTCCGCTTGAAGTGAAAAGCTTGATCCTATAGAGATTCTATAGAGATCGGCTGTAGTACAAAGCCCCGGAAGAGTTGGGGGTGTTTGGCAATTATGTAGGGTAGCGTTAAGGCGGCAGCATATGTACAGATTAGATCTAAGTAGATTGCCTCGTTGTCGTCATTTCCACAATTGGTGGAGCGACGAAGCAAATTGCGACCAAGGTACCTGAGAGGGTAGGTGACACTGTCCTCGATAGTCTTGTAACGCTGCGGATCGGCGTCAATCTGCGGCTCTGAAGACGCTAGGGGGTAAGTCTCATCGTCTTATACGCAGTATAGAAAAGACATCGTGGTTTCTCTCCCCAGGTCAGCGAACGGAGATGAAGCGAATGGAGGACCAGAGGACCCAATGGAGAATCCAATGGAGAATCCAATGGAGGACTGGGTCGTTCTCAAGGGAGTTTAGCTGATTTAGGCTGTATCCCCATTATTTGTTGGTTCATCTGTCGGAGAGGTGATTTGAACTGACTAATAATCTGCGAGGGAAGATGAAACGAACGGAATTGAATGCGATACCTGTGGGCGGTGCGACGTTAGGTGGAATGTCACGCGTGAACCAGACTTCGGCATTTCATGGTGTCTAAATAAGGGCAGTACATCGATACCTACAGATCGGACATAATCTGTACAGTAGGTACCTGATAATGCGGACGGGCATACGGTGTGGGGCAGCATCTGTCGCGAAAGCAAGAAGCGAGGCACTGTGTGGCTTGGATTAATTAGTGGGACCAGGGTTGGATGTAAACGTGTGGCGCAGCAATCTGTATGATGTATGAACTGGTTGGCCGGGCAAATTATGTCATGGGGGGCAGTTGGTAAACACATGTCAGGCTGCCTGAGCCTTATCCAAACAAACATAACCAACCCAACATCACGTAACAAATCTCTTTGTCTACACATACTGTTATACTGCGGACACATCTGATTCGTTGCGATCCCCATGATTCATGAGGTCCGTGTGCCAAGGCGTGTCTACTCTATAAATCCGCCTTCAGAATTAACGATAGGGCAGAAAACCGGGTGATAACTTTGCCTTCCGACCTAAAAACAACCTTTCCTCGATCGAGACACAAGACCTCGGTACGCAACAAAACATCGGCGACGAAAATAGGACTAGTAAAAATTACGAAGAACTGTCCGGTTTGGCTGCGATCAGACGCCCGGAATCTGAGGAGTTGCGCGTTGAACGTTCGCAACACAGACTCCCGTCCGCCGCTATGGTCAAAGAACAAGCGCCGCCTAAGGCGCCATTGCGGCCCTTAGGCTCCAATGAAACAAACGGTAACCCATCCGGCGGCCCAAGTCAACCTAGCGAGAAGCCGCGCGGCTTTTCAAACATGAGCAGTGGGGGCTTCACATCCGTCAACTCTGGATCTTCGAGCGTCAATACAGCTTCACTTCCTGCCGTCAAATCGAGCGTCTGGTCAAAAGGAGGAGACATGGAAGACAAATATGCGCATCTCTTCATGCACCAGAAGAGCCGACCAGAGCACCACCGTCGTCCCGAACGAGTATCAGGACCGTTACAGCCTTCTTTTAAGGACAAGAAGCCTGCACCTCCCCCGATGTTCAACACCATGCCCGGCCCGGCAGGAACGGCTAGTAACCCGATAGCGGTAGCCGACGGTCCTCCGATCTCAAGATACACCCAGCCTGGTGTTTTCTCCGAATACGTCGATCCGAAGAAGGCGGCCGCCGACATCAAGGCCCTGCTCGAAGGGTCCTTGGAAGATGAGGAAGACAAGGCTGCGAAGGAAGACGACGGCGAAGACAAATCACACGTAGAAGGGCTTAAGGTGCGACTTCTACCACATCAAGTCGAGGGAGTAGAATGGATGAGGGGTCGAGAACTCGGCCCAGTCAAGAAAGGAAAAGTGCCGAAAGGTGGCCTTCTTGCTGATGATATGGGTCTGGGCAAGACTCTACAGTCGATTGCACTCATACTTACCAATCAGAAGCCGGAAGACGAGCACCCGGGTGTCGAGAAGACGACGCTAGTTGTTGCCCCGTTGGCTCTTATCCGACAATGGGAGGCTGAGATGAAGGAGAAGGTCACCGACTCCCACAGACTAAAGGTTCTTGTGCATCACGGACCACAGCGCACCAAGCGATTTGAAGACCTCCGCCGATATGATGTGGTCATCACAACCTATCAAATTCTCGTATCAGAGCACGGCCATACCACCGCAACCTTGAAGACAGGTTGTTTTGGTCTTCATTGGTACCGCGTAATCTTGGATGAAGCACACACGATCAAGAACAGGAATGCCAAAGCCACGAAGGCCTGCTGCGAGCTACGGAGTGTCTA
Source organism: Whalleya microplaca (assembly GCA_022497155.1). Classification (NCBI taxonomy): domain Eukaryota; kingdom Fungi; phylum Ascomycota; class Sordariomycetes; order Xylariales; family Xylariaceae; genus Whalleya; species Whalleya microplaca. Next base: position 394,008 of record MU385741.1, on the reverse strand, counting down.
TCGTTGGTGTCTCTCGGGTACACCAATGCAGAACAACTTGGACGAACTCCAAAGCTTAGTCAAATTCCTAAGAATCAAGCCCTACGATGACCTACGCGAATGGAAGGATCACTTCGATCAACCGATGAAGAATGGCAAGGGAGATGTTGCCATGCGCCGTCTTCACAGTCTGCTGCAATGTTTCATGAAGCGCAGAACAAAGGACATATTGAAGGAGGCTGGTGCTCTTAACAATGGCGGAAAGGAGAGCAAGGATGGCGAGAAAAGCGTGACCTCGAGTTTCAAGGTCACTGAGCGGAAAGTCATGACAGTCGCCGCTGAATTCACCCCAGCCGAGAGGCGGTTCTATGACAGACTAGAAAGGCGAACAGACGAAAGCCTCGAGAAGATGATGCGCTCGAAACTCAATTATGCGAGCGCTTTGGTGCTCCTTCTCCGCTTGAGGCAGGCGTGCAACCACCCGAAATTGGTGGAAGGCAAGCTAGAGAAAGACAAGGAAGCCCTCGAGTACACAAAACAGAAGAAGGGCGACGGAGATGTCGATGCTCTCGCGGACCTGCTGGGTGGACTAGATGTTGAGACTAAGCACTGCGAAATCTGTGGTTGGGAGCTCGACAGTGAGAACCGCTCATCCAGCACCGACAAATGCAAAGCCTGTTTCGAGGATTTGGAGTACTTCAAGCACCACGAGGACGGAGGAGAGCTGAAAGCCCCGAAGATAAAAACAAAGAAGAAGAAGAAGACCAAGGTCAAGAAGGTGGTGGAAGAAAAGGTCAAAACTGAAGTCGTCCAGAAGCGGAAGCAGAGAAATCGACGTGCCGTCATCGATAGCGACGATGAAGAGGATGAGGGCAGTTGGATTGTCTCTGACAACGAGCAAGGCTCTCTACGCTTGGGTAAAGCCGGTGGCACCGACGATGAGAATGCAGAGGGCGAGGGGGAGAGTATCAACTCCGAAGACTCAGAAGAGGAAGAGACACAAGATGGCAGCCAACTCAGTAACTTCGTTGTAAATGACGGACAAGACACCAAACCTGAGGAGCTCCAGGGAGCATTAGAAGACTCTGATTCTGAAGATGAACTTGAATCCATCTCGGTCATCCAATCTAGGGTCATAAAGAGCCAATCCCAGGGATCCGATGCCAGCGACGACGGAGAGGAAGATGCGGATTCAGAAACAGAGTCCGATTCTGAAACTGACACGGGCATCTCTGAATCTGAGATTGACTCGGACTCAGAAGAGGATGACCACTACAACTCCCACTCCAAGCGAGAAAAGGAGAAGACCCCACATGTGCTCGCATCGGCCAAGATCCGGCAACTCATCACGCTCCTCCACAAAGAGGTGCAGGAGCACAAGTTCATCGTCTTCTCGCAGTTCACCAGCATGCTGGACCTAGTAGAGCCCTTCTTCCGCAAGGAGGGAATCAAGTACACGCGGTACGACGGGGGCATGCGCCCCGACGCGCGCGAGGCATCGCTGGAGCGCCTGCGGCACGACGCCAACACCCGGGTCCTCTTATGCTCGCTGAAGTGCGGCGCGCTGGGGCTGAACCTGACGGCGGCGAGCCGGGTGGTGCTCCTGGAGCCGTTCTGGAACCCGTTCGTGGAGGAGCAGGCGATCGACCGCGTGCACCGGCTGACGCAGACGGTCGACGTGGTGGTGTACAAGCTCACGGTGCAGAACTCGGTCGAGGAGCGCATCCTCGAGCTGCAGGAGAAGAAGCGCATGCTCGCCACCGCCGCCATCGAGGGCTCCGCCCGCAAGGACACCCTCAAGCTCGGCCTCAAGGAGATGATAGACCTCTTCAAGCAGTTCGGCCCTGCTACTGGCCGGGGCTCGGATGTCGACGATGGTAGGTTTGTTGATCCGAATGTCGTTCGCCAGGATGTCCAGGGCAGTATTGCGGGTATGCGCAGCAAGAACGCCGAACGCCCGGGCTCGGGCAGACGGGAGAACGAGGTCTATGGACGTCGGTGGTAAAGCAATGTTGATGGACGGGTATGAGGCAACGGCGTTGAGGACTAGATGATGGATGGTGGTTGATTTGTGTGGGGTGGGTGTCGGATAGGAATGTGCGATTTACTTGTATACTGTGATGGGGTCTTGTTCACGTCTGATAGAGTACAGGGCATACATACACTTTCACTTGTGGAGCCGGTGAAAAACCTTTATATAGAAAGGGATGCGCGATGGTTTGCCGTAGAGTATCAATTCTATGTTGTTTTTAAAAACATGATCACCATACCATTTTCCGCCAGATCCGTGATGTATGTGTGTCCCCGGCCTTTTTATGACGCCCAAACAGATAGTCGCTATGCCCAAACAAATGCTCATCCGTGCCAATCTCTTGAGCTTTGGAGCTCCCGCCATGCAATCTATGTGGTAAGGAGTATCTATGGTGTATGTGTGTACATCATCCACATCTATGATCACTCATCTTCCATCAGAGACACGACACCGATTCAATAGTAATCGCAATCTCAAAATTCTCTCTTTCACTTCTACCTAGTCTACGTGCTAGGTCGATACTCAACACCTCCACCGCCACCGCCACCGTCATCATCATCATCACCGCGGATCCCGCCCCGGCGGCGCATCGGTATACGGATCGAAGCCGACCTTGCGCTCGGCGTCGGCGCGCGCGTCCCAGCGGTCCTTGCCGCGCAGCCCGCTCGTCGACGCCGACTCGTCCAGGTAGAAGCGCAGCACGTGGTCCGGGATCGCCAGGTGCGTCGTCTGCTCGAACTCCTGCAGGCTCGTCAGCCGCAGCAGCATCTCCAGCAGCGACAGCGACGTCCTGATCGCCCCGAACGGCGAGCGCGCCAGCAGCGTCCCGCCCGCTCCCTGGTTCGGATTGCCGGTCCTGGGCCCGGGCGCGAGACTGCTGTGAGGTATCGTGCTGCTGGGTTGTGGATGTGGTTGTGGATGGTGGTGGTTGGGTGGTTGGGGTTGGGAGCCGCGCGAGGACGGCCGTGACGAGGTTGAGGCCGAGGCTGAGGCTAAGCTCATCCGGTTCAGCTGCGTTATTAGGTTTGAGTCCCCGGAGGACCGGGATGTGTGTTTTGGGGCCCGCCGGTTGGGTGAGGTCGGGAGGTCTTCTTCTTCTGGCATTAACGAGTCAGAGTCTAATGTGTCGTCGTCCGAATCTAGTTCGAATACCTCGAGCGCGAGCCACTCGGGATCCAGGTTCTTGGGTAGCCTCCAGGTGGTGCTATCTGGTGCGGATGTGGATTTTCGTACCGGTACGACGGCAGAGGTGGGTATTGCTTCGACGCCTTCACTTTCTTGTCGCAGCTGGCGGTCGATGTCGTCCTGGCTGTCGCCTTCGAATATTATGTTTTCTGATATTATGCTTTCATCAGCGTTTTCGATTAGATGTGATTGATTGATCTGGGGTTCGTCTGCTGGTATCCTACTTGGACGTGATGCTTGTATATCTCGTTTGAGTAGGAGCACGGGATTGCTCGAAGCCCCATCTTCATTATTGATGTTGAGAATCCTTCCGACATCTGCATAGAACATTTTCGATATCTGGTTTACAGGTATTGACTCGCGAATACCAGCAAGGGATATGCCATCGTAAGCAGTGGGCTGTGCATCGCTCTCCTCAAAAGTGTGCACTCTTCCATCATCAAGATCTTCTACGACCTGAAGCTCATACGCATAGCTAACAGGCGGGCTACCGGACATTAAGCCATTGGCCAAATCAAGCTCATCAAGCGGTACTCGACAGAGTCGAACTCGAGCCTTGTGAATGACTTCCTGCCACACGGGCTTCCGTTGCCCGTCCTCTACACCGTATGCTTCCTCTGTATCATCGGAAGATGCGTGCCCACGAAAGAGCATATAAAGGGACAACGTAAAGTCTGGCCCAATCTGCATAGGGTGGCCCGGATCAAGAATGTACTGGGTATCTCCGACAGTCACAAGCATGCTAGCCTGCAACAAACGGGAGGGCGAGAAAGGCGCCGGCTGTGTTTGAATCCCACCAATTGCAGAAACCCAAAGGTTGATTAGGGGGATAGAGTCGTCGATATCAACAAGCAACTGCTTGATGTCTGCAATAATTCCCTTGATTTCGGCACGCCGCACCGCGGCGGCAGCAGAGCTTTTTGCTCTATGTCCTGGCGCCTCATCCTTGAAAGCGGCAATCTCGAGGCGTTTCCCAAGCCCATCAATGTCTTCCCGAAGTTCATGAGCGGTCCGCACAACGCCCTCAAGAGCCGAGTTCCCCCGCGTGAAGCGAAACTCAATGGACTCCAATATGGGGGAGATAAGCTGCGGCACGCGAGTCAGTTATGATTCATGGATCTAGCCAATCTACATGCATAAAACGACCTACCTCGATTTTCCGGGCCAAACGGCGCTGCAGCTGACTGAGTTCGATCCGGAGGGGGTCATCATCGACGGTCTATCGAATAATTAGAATCCCTTGCCCCTGGCTATAATTCACAGATATTGCAGTACCTTAAGTAATCTTGAACCCTGTTGGATGACGTAGGTAGAAGTCAAGGCAAGACACGAACGAATTGCATAGTTGGTGGCGTGGTAAGATAACTTGGCTAAGAAAGCATCCATAGCGTCCTTATGCCTAATGATGAGTTTCTCGGCCCAAGAAAGTGTTGTTCATTTCTGGAAGAATGAGTCGGCAGCCCCATAAAGGAAAACCGAATTAACAGCTGCGGTATTATTATATTATTCAAATATCCATCTGCGAACAAACTGTATGTGGACGTAGTGAGGTGGTTGAGGCTCTCGATGCTAAACATCTTGTTCAACTGGAACACGCTGAACGCGTTGAGTAACCGGCATGACCTACAGTGACTGTACAGCGCATATAGAGCACAGTGTCGATAACCTATAAGCCCCGTCTTAGTGCACTCATGGAGCCCCAACTGCCTGATCTGATTGATTGACAGGAGGGTCTAACCACTAAAACGAATAGTGGCCCATTCACTACAGTACTTATTTCTAGTTGCACTGTACATTCTGCACCGTGCACCTGGAAAAGCTTGCTGCGTCACTGTTGCATGTCATTGGTGGGACCAAACTTCTTGATATCAAAAGCCCAGTCCCAAAACCTTAGCAACGACAAAGACTTCCACTCGCCACACGAGCTTATTTATATATACGATATCAAGGCTATCGTCATATTAGCGCTGGTTAATTAGCTTCATGAGAAGTTCGAAACTACCTCCACGTGGGTCGGCTCTTCTTCAGAAACTAAGCTCAGTCCAATCTACATGTAGTTTAGACATACATAGACCGTTGCTATCGGTAAGTACTTATTCAGCTCAGTATTCTTAAATTCTTCCTCAACCAAAAATCTCTGGTTGGTGGTCTATACAGGGATGAACGTCGGGATGCCAATCCTACCACCAGTATAGGTGGCTCGCGTGAACTGGTCCCCTATGCTCGTTCATAGTAACGGAATTTTGTTTGGGATAATCGTTTAGATTATCTCGGACTTAGCAACGATAATGAAACTTAGAGGTAAGAAATGACATTTCTATAATGAAAGCCACTTTTTTTGCTCAGACTAGGTGTCTTGGAGTCTTCCAACGACGTCAAGTGCGGACACGATCCGACTACCCTAGAAACCATCATCGTATAACAAGTGCAAGTATAAGTAAAGCAAGCTGCTTTATCATTGATGGAACAACGGTAGTATTTTTACGGCCTTACTCTGCACAAAGAGGGGATCCAAATCCTCAAGAGGTTTAGTATAAACTGCGGCCTTTTCGAAAACCATACGACAATAATCTTCAACCCCACTTCTCCTCTTCTTAATCCGTGGAACCCGTGGCACTCGAGCATACCCCAGATTGAGACCCGTCAGGGTGGTACAGGATGTGTCTGATGGGTAGTCGGGGGAGAGTCGAGTCTTTCACAATGCCGGACCCAGCTATTATTTGCAACACACTGTATGCAAATCCCGTGGTAAAGTGACAGGACGCCAGTATCCACAGCTTGACCATTGGTGAGCATATATAGACTGAGAGGTGACTCGTTCTTTAACAATCTCGGTCCCTAGGCATTGGGACTGGTGTGGTACCTGAACCGGGTATTCGGTAGATGTCAATCTATGCAGCCACTTATAAGTCACCCAAGCAGCTGTCGCATGTTTTGAGTCAACATGTCACACGACACGGGGCTATTGCACCCGGTTATAATAATAGGCGGCGGCCCCAGTGGCCTCGCAACCAGCATCGCGCTCTCGCAGCGGAAAATCCCGCACCTGCTCTTTGAGCGGTACCCTGGGACGTCCATCCACCCCAAGGCCGTCGGCTTCAACCCGCGCAGCGTCGAGATTTTCCGCGAGCTCGGCGTCGAGGCCGAAGTTCTCGCCCAGCGCGCCCCGCCACACACCACTGCCCAAACGGCCTGGTATACAGGCCTCGGACCCTCCGGCCGTGAAATCTACTGCCGGCCAGCGTGGACTGGTTATAGCGACCTCTACGCGGCCGCCAGCCCCGCCCCGTATCTCTGTCTGCCGCAGATCCGCGCCGAGCCCATCCTACTACGGCGCGCGAGGGAGCTGAACCCGACCGGGCTATTTCATCGCTCCGAGGTGTTGGATGTGGAAGAGCACGTTGATGGTCTCGATGGCGCGTACGTCTCCGTGCTCGTTCGACATGCTAACGAGCCGGAGCCGAAGAAGTACCGCGCCCGTTTCGTCATCGGCGCGGATGGCGGCCGCTTCCTCATCGACCACTTGCAGATCCCCTGGGAAGGCCAGCGAAACATTCTACGCATGATCTCGGTGCACTTCCGGGCTCCCGTCTCGGATTACCACGAGCCCCGCCAGCTGATCACCTGGCTCATCAACCCGGACCGCGGCGGCACTATCGGCACTGGCTATATGTACCATCTAGGGCCATATCCGCTGCGGAAGGGGTCCGGCCCCGGAGGCGAGGAATGGATGTTTGCGTTTGCGGCGGCGCCTGGGGAACTTGAGGATCTCCAGGTCAGCAAGGATGCGATTGTCAGTGGCAAGGAGAAACTAATCGACCGCGTACGCTTCTCCCTAGGGATACCGGACCTCGATATCGAAATCCTCACCATCAGCCAGTGGCGCGTCGAGGCTGTCGTCGCGGAGCGCTACAGGTCGGCCGGCGGCCGCGTCTTCCTCGTCGGAGACGCGGCCCATCACGTACCGCCGTGGGGGGCTCTCGGACTGAACTCGGGACTGCAGGACATGCAGAACCTAGTCTGGAAGCTGGACCTTGCTCTGCGGCACGACAGCGAGGACAGCAGCACGGGGAAGAACAAATTCGACGCGCTCCTCGACACGTACGGCACCGAGCGGCGCCCCGTAGCCCAGCGCGTCGCGCGCACCAGCCTGCGCAACCTGCAGCAGCACGGTCTGGTCATGGACAAGGCGCTCGGGATCGACGTGTCCAACGACGCGGCGACCAACGTCGCGGCCCTGGAGCGGTATTTCGACATGAACCACCCCGAGCACGCCAGCGTGCGCCAGGGCGTCGAGGACGCCCAGAAGATCCTCGACCAGGAGTTCCACGCCATCGGCGCCGAGGTCGGCTGGTTCTACCCCGACGAGAGCGGACGGGACGAGGAGGTCGATCTCCTGAATTATCGCCCTTCCACTAAGCCGGGCCGCCAGCTCCCGCATGCCTGGTTAAGCAGGGATGGTGTCGAGAGGGTGTCCACGCGCGATATGGTGCTCCCCGATAAGTTCCTCCTGCTGGCGCGAAGCGCCGACTGGCGGTCACGCGAGGGCGAGTACGTCCACGTCGAGGTCATCGGCCTTGGCGAGGGCGAGTGGTCTGATACAGATGGCATGTGGTCTGAGGACTGTGCAGTTGGTGAGAAGGGTGCCGTGCTCGTCCGGCCTGACCGCATCGTGGCGTGGCGGGCTGAGAAGCTAGATGAAGAGGTGTTGGCTGGCTGGGATGGGATAATTGCGCGGTTGTTGCGTGTTTCTCATTTGTAGTAGCGAGTGGGTTTGCTATTGGGATACAGGTTGATATTTTGATGACTGGTCATTATCGATTATCTAGCGGGCTTACGGATGTATGGGCCAACGAGATACGCCCTTTTTGTCGAAGGTTTCGGGCTTATGTCCCTCCCCCCTTTTGATTCTTTCTCAAGCACCGAGTCAGAACTGTGGATACAGGACTCCTTAACGGAAAGTTTATGAGAGAACCCATTTAAATACTACTGAATTTGGAACTACCTTGTCATGCCTTAGAATTAGAACGTCGATGTCGTGTTATGGTAGCTCTAACGCCTCTGCTTGTCTTTAGCTGGTTTGTATCTATATTGAACTAATCTGTCTCATAGCACTAATGATGTTATGCTACTCTGTAGGTCTAGAAGAAGCGTGATATATTCAACGTAGAACACACTACTATATTCCGCTAGGGGAATGCTTCTCTGTTGCCCTCTGCCTCCTTGACGAAAGGACACGACTAAAAGGAGGCTTAGGGCTTTACTCAATTGTATTATGTGGTATGTACGTAAACCTGTGGATACGGAGTGATACGGAGTGATAGATAGGGTAATATAGGAATGCGTCTACATGAAGTTCACTACGGCCAGGGGGCAGTTTTTCATATGGTAAGGGATGAGTGAGCAGTGAGTCTAGTATTCAGCTTGTTGAGGGTGCCCCTCATTCAACCAAAGATACCACGAGAAACATACTTCCGTACCATCCATATTTGTACCATTATAACACTGACGGATCGATGTAGGCAATCAACCATAGGTACAACAGGAATCGACCTTCCCATCTTTCTTACTCAGCACTTGCGCCGCAACAGGTATGACTGAGATGAGGAACCAAAGTGGTAAGATCTACAACTAATAGTCTGACGTGATTCAGGTGGACTGACCCTTATCTCTGGTGAAGATAGGAAGCGGTTTGCACCCGATACTGAAGACACTGGCAACGGTGACCTCCCTGCCTACAAGACCGAAGTTCATGAAGTGAAGCCCAAAGGCTCTCATCACACTTGTTACACCATCCACTGTGGGCTCCCGTAGACAGAAAAGGCACTTCACATTGTTAACTAGGGGTACATCAAGTCGAGGAACGTCCTGGAAAAGGATGATTACCTAGTACCGTCTCTATATTTCTTGACGTAATGGGTATAGATCGCTAGGAATATCCCTAGCTGCTGTGCCGCTGCAGTATTCAGGTGTACAGAGCTCAGATCAAAGCATGATGGTGATACGAAGTCAATTTCCCTGCCTAGCGTCGACCCGAGTCCTATCTGACTCCCAAATACTGGTCCGTTTTAAGCTGGCTGACAGCAAGGGTCAGTTCCGAGAAACGATGTAGGTAACTTATACTTTCGGTACGGATTGAAGTCAATTGGATGGAGTTGTGTCCATACTCTGAAGCCGGGCGTTTGGAGTCCCTGTCTGCGGGCCGATGACTTATTTATTAACGCGTAAACACCGCGGACGTGATGTAACTCTGCCATGTTCGTCTGGGATGATGTCGTGCATGATCTCTGCGCGCGCGGGTGGATGGTGTTTCCGCGGCATTTGTTACCCTAGGACCCTACCCGTTGTGTTGCTTCTGGGTTGTTGTGCTATGGTGTCTTGTGGAGCGTCAGGGATGACTCGAGGCCAGAGGGCCCATAGGATTGCGAATCATTGCGGGAAAGGATGGCAAGACTACGCGGGTTACGGTGATGAGATGAGGAACATGTTCCCTGGTCCTAGGCGAGGTTGGTAGGTTGTGAGACATATCGATATTATCCGCATCTGAACACGAAAAAGAACTGCTTCATCTCTGCGTCCCGATGTCACGAGGTCTCGCCATGGGATCCTTGAGCAATGTTCTTCGATCCGAAGATCGTCGTTGAACGAATCACCTTTTCAAGATCACTTATTAGCGTGCAATTGTATTATGAAGAAAGCCACGGAGATTGGGCGTCACTGTTTCTTCTGTTCAACTATTCGTACATAACATTTACTAGGCGTGATCTCTAGCACGCCAAACGATTTTCATTGAATAATTCCGTTACCCAATGAATTAAAAACGCCCTAGTCCACAGTGATGATGACAGCATATGGACCAACTAGCTTACAGTTTACTCTGGGCTTTTGTAAGGGAGAGCTTCGACGTTAAAGTCTCCTCTGCCTCCTTCTCGATCCTCTTTACAAGGGCATCGCATGTCGGGACTGTAGCACCCGGAGTTAGCATCTTCTCTTTCTAGACGGATTGGCCAATAATTGGCCGTTATAGGACATGTTTCAGATTCTTCAACTCTCGGATCTACTCCATCTAGGAGCTTCTAGTCGTAACCAAACCAGAGGTGGTCCTAAATAACTCTGGGTATACTTACTATCGTGGATAAGACCGATAACTTGACCTGCAGTCCAAACCTATTATTGATGAGAGATTAGCAGCGAATCCCTAGCATTTAATGGTGATAATACAACTTACGCCGAATTCAGGGTCTCCATTGATGAAAACTTGTCGACCTCTCTTGCCGCTTACGTAGGGGGCAATATCTGCAAATTCACCTGATTTACTCTCCCGTTCGATCTTGACAACCTCGTCTGTGACTTTGTTGCGATACAATCGGGTGGTGTTAGTCCATCGCCGCATAACCAAGGCCGTATCTGTCTCTTGCGCTTTGACGATCTGTTCCTTGATCTTCTGATGAATCGGAGCCTCAACGGTACACATAAAACGAGTACCCATGTTGATGCCCTCAGCTCCGAGACATAAGGCAGCAGCTAGACCCTGACCATCTGCAAAACCTCCCGATGCGATAAAGGGCACCTTTAGCGTCTGACGTGCCTTGCTGAGCAAAATAAAATTGGTGATGTCCGACTCGCCCACGTGTCTGCCCGGTGACGATGTTCAGTCATGCGAACAAGTAAGATCTCGGTGGCTAGGGTTACTCACCCAGCACATTCAAAGCCGTCTATGGAGAGAAAATCGACGCCGAGCTTAATAGCGCTCTGTGCGTGCCTTATGGTGGTACACTTGTGGAGAATGATGATGCCGGCCTTTTTCAGCTTAGAAATGACTGGCCCAGGGCTGTTGCCAGCGGTTTCCACGACCTTGATTCCCTCGTCGATGATGACTTGGGCATATGCACCGTAGTCAGGAGGCGCCAGTGCGGGCAGCAGGGTAACGTTGACACCGAATGGATTTTTGGTCATGTTCCTGCATCTTCGGATCTCATTTCTCAAGTCCTCGGGACTGGGCTGGGTCAACGCTGTGAGGATACCCAATCCTCCCGCGTTCGACACGGCAGCAGCCAGCTCAGCGTATCCGACATATTGCATCCCACCCTGCACCACAGGGACCTTGATGCCCAGACGGCGTGTCAGCTCGGTGTCGAAAGGCATCCTTGCCTCTGGTCGTTAGGCAGATGCTATTAGTACAGTACGTATCTTAGCAGAACAAGATCTTGGTTTATAATAAAGACAAAAGCTAAATATGAAACGTGGATTGGCTACTCTACAAGACGTTATTGAAATGGTTGAAATAGGGTAGGGATGTAAGAGAGGCGCTGTCACAAGGGCAGTACTTAATGACAAAGACTGGAGATGCCGAGGTCCAGTCGGTATGTATCCCCCAGCCTCTTTCTCACCTTTACTGGCCGACGGCGAGTATTGGAGGTACATACATGCACCTAATCGATTAAGAATCCAAGGCATTGGAGAGCCCTCGTGACCGAACTCCGCCTGTGACGTCCCACCTTAGTCCCTGTCGTGGCTGGTGAGGCTAGTGCCGCTAGACCTGTTTAGATGAGTGAGATCTGCTCGGAAGCTGGGGTTATCTTTTGCCGAGGCTTAGCTTAATGCAGGTGGAACTGCCCAGATTTTCGATTGGAGACATGCACGGATGGCCCCGGTACAGATTACCTACCTTACGTAGGTAACTTTATCTTACTTGCAGATTACCTACATTACATGCGTAGGTAGGCATTCATGTTACCTCGACCGACCTACCAGCTGCCTACCTTTCCAGCTTCCTTGGGTATTAGGCGTGAACATTTGAGCTTGCCCTGAACGCCCGAAGGCATCGTGAAATCATTTATATAGCTATCTTGTACGACTTCACTTAGTCGATACCTAAGGTTACAAGTTGCCCCTATCTATACCATCATCGACACTGGTGTCAACATAACTCACCAACTGGCGCTGCTTGCTCATACTATTCTTCCTAATTTGTCTAGGATTAGGTAGGACTCATTCGAGCCCCGTGGGCGATGGATGACGGGTGACGAGGCTCTTTTCCTCTCCTGCTGTGCTACAAGCCGTTTGTCACCGTGCGACGTGTCGGATAGTCTTACGGACGGCCTGTCAAGATCCTTCCGCATTCCTACAGTGACGACCTGTCATTTCCCTATGCGTAGAATGCAGTACTTATTGCCACTGTCAAGCATATCCATCCTCACGGAGCGGCGGGACCGCACAGCAGAGCCTTGTCCCGCATGAATTTGGAGTCGGTCATTTATTTCACTGAGTGAGGCTTTTGCATTACTTAACGTGGACGCCCAACGGCAACGCAAAGAGGCATGATTTATCGCCAGCTTGGCTGCCATATTAAACCATTTCCAAATCGGTGATATGCTGTCATGATATCTGACTAGCATCGACACCAGCATGCTGCTATTCGCTAACGACGGCATGATCCAAAGAGATTATCCCCATCCACTCAGTGGTGACGACACACTTCTGCAGGAATCACTTACTTGATCTGCAAGGCAGGTTCCGAAAAGTCAGGGCATGTCAGAATATCCAACTTGCTGCTATTTTGGCATCTGGATACACATGCTGAGACCATTTTGGCAAGCAATCTAGCACTGCCACCATCATTTGCTTGTTGGCACCAGGTGTTGTCACTTTGCAACATTCAGCTTGTGTTATGCCTTCGCTCTAACTGGATGTCTGTTGGTCGATCCTACAGAGTAGTCCTTTCTGAACTATACAGCCAAACAACGCCTGAGCTGTGGAAAGGGGTCAAGTAACGGCACACGATCGCTATTTTTCACATCAACAAGTACACCATCTAGGACTTCCATTTTGTACTTGACTGGACCGGAATGTGTGTTGTGCTTACATAAGATATTTAACACTTTGACAGCGCGTTCTTGGTGTATCACTTCCACGGCATGTCCCTTAAGTTAAGAGGATGCTTAATAGAGAAAGTGGTAAGTACCCACTATCCATGTCTGCAAGCCATCTTAGAGACGTTGTACAGTTTTGTGCACACCCTGAGTACCGAGCAGAGTCTCAGTCAAGGTGTCTACATAGATCGTCACAAAGGTCTTCACTCATGGCCAGAAAGTCTGAGACGTGCTTGAGTCCCTAGAATGCGCAGCTCCGAGTTTATTAGTCTCCTAGCCGGATTGATCGCCTTTGCAGGAACATACTTCTGCCGTCAGCGCGACACTGTCCTGGAATCGAATCATTTCAGTGCAAATGTTGCACAATGTCCCGACGACCCATGCTGGCGGGACAGCTGCAAATCGATTTGCAGCGGCAAAACCCATATCTTGACCCGTCCCTGTTGCCTGCAAACCCGTCAGTCAAATGGGGTACTCTGTTTGACATGCCGGGGGCTTGCGCAGAACTGCACAGGGCTGACACTTCACTGAAAGCCAATTAGGCCTTAAGGGACTGACACTAGACCCTATCTATCAGCAACATATATAATATACATCATGAGCAGTGGCTCAGATTATCCCTGTAAGTCTGGTGTAGATGCCGCTGCAGACCACGACATTCTTCGAATGATAGGCAGATGGTCTCGTGTATAGACTCTGCAAGCTGGCATGAGGCCAACATCCTCGTCTATAAGCCCCCAGGAACTTTACTGCATGGCTAATTTTAACAGAGTTGTCTGTAGAATTACTGGACCGCTCACGTTTACATACATCACGTCAGAATGGCGGCTATTCCTCCCGCCTTGGCTAACTGTCATGTGTATCTCAGGAAGTAGGATTTGGACCCGTCTGCAGTCCACAGCACTCATGTATCTGGCCGGGAAGGTAACTAACTCCATGAATGCCAGGTTCTGCAACCAACTCGGGGGAAAGAGCAATGGCTAGCAGCCCTAGATGATCCTTCAGATGTCTTAAAGCCATGTTCTAAGCCAGATTAAGAGATCTCCGTACGAGCCACCGTCTGCATCATCTAACTCGTTTCTTACCCAACGAGCTTCTCATTAATGTAGTCAAACCGGAGACCAGACGAGAATATGGTCACCAACAGCTCAATGACTAGCCTAAGTTGGACTTTTCAAACGAACATTCGTGTATATCGCCATTGTTGATATACCTTCCCCCTGCCGTGTCTCGATCAATCTGCATGGTTGGTGCTCGGACCCGTCATTGGCGAGTCCGATCAATTGGGTCGAAATTGGTCGCAAGCCCCTGGTAGCAAAAAGCAAACACCAACAACAACTCAGAGATCAGTAATCTGTTGCGTCAGAAAGGTCAAGACAGACAATACAGTAGGCGTAGGAAATTGAAATCGGGCACAAAAATACTACACGCCACAGCTGAGAAACGTGCCTCTGTCGTCTCGAAACACAAGTCGACAAGTTCATTGGCATCAGAACATCGATGAGAGTAAATCCGCTGTGCTCTAACTGTACCCTGTACGACTTTCTGTACTATGCAAGACTCGGGAATTTTTCTATGATCCTAACTGCCAGGCTACCACAACAGCGGCAGCAGGGACGGGCCAACCTTCCGTGGCGCGGCCTCATTTCCATGCTGTTGGGTCTGAACGAGTCACGCAATTTTGAAGTCATGCCACGCCCTGCCAACTTCGATACAACCGCACAGGGCTTGAAACAAGGACGCACACCCATCTCATTGGCCCGAAAACCTGGCCTCATAAGTTTCAACTTTTCGGGTTGAGGTCAACTTTCTCCTTTGCTACCCAGCTGCGGGCAGTCGGTGAGCTCCAGCTAGCCATAGGGCGATGGGATGGGGTTGTTGTGCAGGCTGCGTAAGACACATATCGACTATCTACGGCCGTGCGACTCTGGCAACGATTGAAAATATCTCCGACCCGGCAAGAGGTGCGACCTGGACTACCATGCAGTTTGACAGCAGCACGGCAGCCGTTTGGCTATGTACGCGTCTATGGGCACATGTAATTGTATGTATGTTCGCGAGAGAGAGTCGCGGGGAGCGGTTACAAGCCGCGTACCCTCTTTTGCGCCCCCGCCTAGCTAATAAGTCGTTGTATGTACTCTACCTAGCCTCACAATGGCATCCCATCGTAAGGTATAGCCTTTTGCATTTCACATTCTGCACCGTTTTGAAAGCTCCTCTGATGTACGAGGTACGTCGTCGTCATGCCCCCTTCGTACTCCCTTTCTACCTAGGTATGGGTCCTACTCTCCCGCCGTGTACTATATCGTACGTATGTACGTGTGTACATACCTTTCCGTTGTCACTTTTACTTTTCTGTCTCTGTTTCTGAATTTCTTATTTTTGCTCCCAACGTCTCGGCACGGGATGCCCATTCTTTCCTTTTTCCTCTCCTTGTCAACTGATTTCCCCCGGAACAAACATAAAAAAAAAACGGTACTAACTACATCGTTCCCCGAAACTTTACCCTCTTCTGCTTATGAGGGATCGATAAAACTCGCCAATGAGAGGCGTGGGAAACAAACCCCCCGATTTTCAGTTTAAGGGGAAAAAAGCAACTTTTTCATCTACTTCATCGTATACCTCATGTTTGCTTGCTCGCCAAGTACTTACATAACATAACATAATAAGCCCGCGAGGCCCAGTGGCCCTAGTAGGCAGTTCGCTTGAGTGAGAGAAAAAATGGAATAAAAAAAGAACCGTCATGACAGGTATACAATATGAGAAGCGAAGTGTTGACGTTGTTGTTAACTCGCTCGCTTTTCCACACATCACCTACCTGCTTTGCCTACCTGCCTACATTATACATTGCCTGCCTCTGTTTCTAATTTACTAACCTGCTGCCCGCCCACCACCACACCACGCACACATCCACGATGCATGATGCCGCCTCTTGTGCCAAATAATTTCCCTTCCACAGCCGTGCTGCACCGTTGCGCAAACAAGCAGGAAGCAACCAGCTAATCCTTTCCTGCCACATCATCCCCCATTCGCCTTATCACAGAGGGCTCTGCGCGGGTTGGCTTTCGCCTTTCTTTGCTGCTATCCCGCTTGCCTTCATGCCTATGCTGCAATAATCTCGTACGTCCTTCTCTTTCTCTCTGCCTATCTCACTCAACTCTGTCTCTATTAGCCGTGCCTCTCCCTTCCCGATTGGGAAAAGAAAACCAACGATAACCGGACCTTGCTCCGAGAGTATATATATATAAAGAGACAATCCGCCTAGCCCCAAAAATCTTGGCGCAGAGGAGCCTCGTTCTCATATCACATATATCCACAGCTCAGTTTCAACATCGGACATCTTCACTGACACGCCTTTGTGGGCATATAAGATAAAAGATTCCTTGGCTTGAAGTATTAGCTTCTTCCTGTAATACAAGGGACCACAACCCAGCCGTCATGCCGTCCTCTTCACAGCAACAAACCCAGAGCTCGCATTGGCAGGACCGACTTGCAGGTTGGCAGGAGACCCGTTTTTAAAATCCATAGCCCACATGACTGACTGACTGACTAATGCGCTTCTTCTGCCAGAGGTGTGCCGTGAATATAACATCCAGGCTCCGCACTTCCAGCTTGTCTCTGATCGACGAGGTGAGCCGTCCACACACATCCTAGTAGCTGTTTGATAATAGCCGGCAGCTAATCCAACCTCTTCTCCTCGAATCATAGGCGGTCGCACGGCCTGGTCCAGCATAGTTACCGTATACGGCAAACAGATCGAGGCGCGCTACTGGTACGACGGCAGGAACCTCAACAATGCCAGGGAGGATGCGGCGGAGGCGGCTCTCAACTGGCTTTCGAACCAGTCGAACTTATCCTCGGGCTGGTAAATCGCCTAGTAGGCGGCAGGTAGACGACCAACCAACGGCAGCAGCAGCAGCAGCTCGACTCCGACTCAGCATATTCGACCGACATCATGCGTGACTCCTTTTTTCCCATTTTCTCCTTCCCAATTTGCGCAATGGCCTTCGCTTCAATACCCCTACCATTTTCCCACCACACTGACGGTCTCTTGCGGTTGCCTTCTCTTGATTTCCTCTTGAACTTCCTGTTCTGTACGAATACCAACAAATCGGAGTTTGGGAAAGGATCTGGCAGCCCCACGGCACACACGGTGACAAAACACACACACGCACACATACACGAGAGAGAGGGATAAAGAAACAGCATCATCATCCATGGATTCGGCGCACCTACTTACTTCGTTGATTGGTTGTCATTGGATACAAGCTTTGGGGGTTTCAGTTTTCTAGTCCACTGGGCGCATTTTCTGGTAGCGAGACATTTTTTTATGATGACAAAAAACAAGGGACACGGGAGGGAAATAACCGGAGAAATTCTTCAGACAACAAGGGGGTAGGAAGGCGGGAAACAACCAGGCGCAGGAACTTGCTGCTTCATTTCTGTATCATTCCCTAGAAACGAGAGCTTGCGGGATGAATTGGGACACTTTTGACTTTCACGATTTCCTATTCCGTCCCTTCTGGCGTTTTCCTTGGATGAGAATAATTAAAGGGCCAACAGGTACGCGGACTCCGACTGTACCAACAACGACTGATGTGACACACCCCACGCGATTGACCTGCCTTTCGTCCTCAATCGCATGGAGCAGGGTTGGTTCTACCGCAAGGATGGAAAACCCGGTTGACCGGTTTTGGCAGAGAACTGGTAGGACGTGTGAGGAGGCGGCGGGAAAAAGCAATGTCTCATCTAGAGAGACAGGTCGAAGAATTCAGAGAATGTGATGATCACTCGAGCAAGTAATGATGAATGATGTCGATCTCCTAACTCCTTCTTTACTGCTTCCTTTTGTGGGTCACCTCTTTGGGGTAGCATGCAAAATGTCATTCCCCTTATGGCAATGCTCCTCGAAATGTATGGAAGAAAACAGTATGTTCCTGCTTACTGTAGTATGCGTATGCACTCCTGAAATATGTTTGATGAAACATAACGACGTGATGTAACGCCGTTTAGGGACGGCACGAGCCGAAACGAAAATATCTCGCGTGGTCGTTCTGCTGGAAAGGGGACATCTGATTGAAGAAACCTACTTGTTGAGGTCCGACTACCCGGGCTGCCGGGGATTGACTGGCCAACTGCGTCAGGGGCAAAACACGGCGGCCCCATCCATCTAGGTTCCTATCTCAGCTCAACTCAACACTCACTTGCATATCAAGCAGGCGAAAAGGCTAAAAAGAAGTCTCCGCTGGGTTTAGGTCTTAGGCCGCAAAATTGTCGCAGATATGTCGCTGAGCAGCAAATACACGATAAGGCGCTTCTGCTTCCGGGCCTGACGTAGCCTCAGACCGGTGAGCTAGGTTGTAACCCTGAGTCACATAAGATGATGACGCCGCCGACGACGACGCCACGGCCGTATCTAAAGGGGGCGTAAATGCAGGAGGTGCAACTGCATACATACACACACACACATAACTTACATACATACCATACTGTTATGTGTGTATGTCTATCTCTTTTAGACGTGGCGTGGCTGCAGATTAAAAGACATGGCTTGGATTTTAGCCAAGACACCTTCTGGTTCTAGAACCAAGCCCGGGTCTCAGGATACGGTGACGTAGTGGGGTCGGCTATAGCCTTGTAAAGAGGTATGTAGTTGTCACAACCCGCGTGGGGGAACTTGGAGATATGTCGAGGCGTCTTTGAGCTGGCAGAGAGGAGGCGGTATGGCGGTATGGAGTAGATTGCTCAAGGGGGCAAGAGGTCATACCGTCATATAGCTAAAGCCTAAATAGGTACCGTAAAGGAAAGTAGCGACAGACAGGCTTGCAACAAATAACAACAACTCTGTCGGAAGACGCCGCCGGCTGTATCACACTCCAAGTACGGTAGGATTTGAGTGTTGGTGCACGTAACTGTGGTAAAGAAGAAAATAGTAACGATGGTTAGGCCGTTAAGGTCGCTAACAAGAGAAGGTGGGATGTGGCTAAGATCTCTCGGTTACTAATGATATCATTGTGGCTGAGCTTTTCACTAGCCACACTAAGTACATATCTCAGCCACTTTGGATACCCATTATGTAAGCTAATCCCTGCGTCGGATCAATATCGGAGAATCGTCACATCGTCAAATAATTTTGCTGGACCATCCAATCACCACCCCATTGACGATGAGAATTGAGCGCTGAACTTCGGAGTCAATGGGAGCATCACCGCCGAAATAACGATCATGTCTTCCAAATTAAACCCCTGGGGCGTCGTCCGGAATCTCAGCATACGAACGAGACCGTTGCGGGCGCGTCCGGAACGCACGATACCCCTCCTCACGACGAGGCGATGTCTATCAGACACGACGACGACGCCGCCCTCAGACCCCAACAACGCATCCATCCCCCCTCCTCCTCCTCCTCCGCCCTCAGATCCCCAACCGTACGAGGAGAGGCCGCCCGAGATCTTCGCGCCCAACTTCCTCAACGCCGCCGCGCTCGAGGCGCTCGAGAAGGCGGCCCAGGGCCTCTACGATGAGGAGGACGAGGGCCTGCTGTTCGGCAAGCCCAAGCGGGCCGGCAAGCTCGAGAAGCTGCAGAACCGGTACGATCCGGTCTTGGACCAGTTGGCGAAGTTTATCATGAGGGACGGCAAGCTCAGCCAGGCGCAACGGGTACGTACGCCCCCTTCCTTTTCAACACCCCTATCCAACAACGAATCCATTATAAGCAGATAAGCAACCAAGCAAGCTAACGTACACACGACACAATACAGCACGTCTCCCTAATCCTGCACTACCTCCGCACGACCCCACCCCCCAAGGTCTCGCCCCTCCGCCCCCTCCTCCCCGGCTCCCCGCCCCCCGAGCAACTCCCCCTAAACCCGCTCCTCTACCTGACCCTCGCGATCGACTCCGTGGCGCCTCTGATCCGGATCCGGATGCTGAAGGGGGCGGCGGGCGGCGGTCGCGCCCTCGAGATGCCCGAGCCGCTGCACCTGCGGGCGCGGCGGCGCGTCGCGCTGACGTGGATCATGGACGTGGTGACCAAGAAGCGCTTCGCCGGCTCCGGGCGCAAGCAGTTCTCCACGCGCTTCGGCCAGGAGATCGTCGCCATCGTCGAGGGGCGCTCGGGGGTCTGGGATAAGCGCGTCCTCGTGCATAAGCTGGGCACGGCGTCGCGTGCGAATCTGACGCATCATGCTGTGGCGAATAAGAGGGGGGGGAAATAGGTGGGTAGGTAGGTAAGGGGATGATGGCAGGCATGATGAAGATAGCATTGATAGGCGGGTGGATAGGTGGATGGGGTCAGACCAGACCAGAGGCAATCAGTTGTAACGAAATAAAGAAAGCAAGATATGTACAAATTTATGTACTGAATAGGTACTCAGAGCCGTAGCTCTCACACCCCTACTACTGAGAATCGTCTCAACCATCCATCATGTCCCAAGTGCTACACTCCGTTGGAAAGCATTCTGCACGTTCGATGGAATCCTGAATGTCGATGAAATGAAATCACATATCACATATTAGTACCTATGTATGAGCACAGCAACGTACATATACCAAAGAAGTCGGCACTAGATAAAACTAACCCCTATACATATAAGTATTCAACCATGAACAGCCATGGATCACAAGTCAAGGTATCAGACATATCTCTTCAACGCGATCAAACATCTTTTATTTCTTCCTATCCACATACCCTGCAAGGCCAGCAGGCCTCCCCCATTTCTACCTAGTAGCAAGTACCTCGTACAGATGTATTGTATTATGGTCTATGAATCGCTTTTCTCCTCCCAAACAGACGCTGAATGCGGAGTAGGTAGGACTATCATTCATCCCAACTGAACTCCGCATCATCCAATCCCAATCTTTCAGTTGCCAGCAAGAGATGGCGGACCAATCGATCTTATTCGCTCAATCATAAGTGACCAGGACAAAAGGTCCCGGTCGTTACTGCGGTTGTTATTATTGCTCGGGGATGCTCCCCTCTTTGTGTCCTCCCTTCAGCATCTGCGGTCTCACCCGAGGATTACGGACCGAAAAGATCGAAGAGCCGGCGGCGCGACCGTCCGATCCCCCCGCTTATCGAGCCCGAGCCCCTATCTCCAGTACGACTAGGATCCTATCTCAGACTCAGCCCTCGGCCGGGCGTCGAGCCCGGCGTCACGGTGCCCACCGCCCCCACGCCAGGTCTCTTAGACGGCGTCGTGGGCCCCGCTGCGCCGTCTACGGGAGGCGTGTCCGTTCTCGCCACGGCGGAGCCGACCTTCGCCGGGGGCTTGAAGTTGGAGGTGACTCCCTTGGCGTAGACCTCGTGCAGCATGGTGTCGAGGACGCCCGCCTCGTCGAACTCCTGATACTTCCGGTACAGCCCCAATGCGGTCCTCGCGTCCTCGATGGAGTCGTGGGTGTTCAGCTGGATATCCTCCTTCAGGAGGGTATGGGCCAGGAACTGTAAGCTAAGCTTTCGTAATCTTTCTTTGATGAAGAAGAGATCGCTCGTGTCGATGACTTGTGCCTTTGGCACGTGTATATTAATTACGCGGAAATCCTGTTTCAGCCCATGCCCGAGAAATTTGCATCCGAGGTTTAGAAGAATCCAGATTTTCTTGTATGCGATTTTCAATGGAACGAGGTTGTGACCCCTTTGCTGCGCTATCCTTGTGTCCAAGTCTTCAGCGGTAATTCCAGAGTAAGAAGTCAGGTAGTCAACGACTTTCTCCTTGATAGTGATGTAGTCGTCAATAAAAGGTACGCCTTCGTCCATACCACTACCTCGGATGATGGAGATTCTGGCCAAAGCATGCACTGTGGGTCGGATGATCTTTGAGTCTCCGTCCGAATGCATCTCTACCTCTGGTTGTGAAATTTTCACGAATTCCGTATCTATCGCAATGATGCTGTTGGGTCCAGCTGGTTCGGTTTGCCGATCCAGCGTCTGGTAGGTTTTGTCTGCCCGATCAGGTCTGCAAAAGTAATTAGTTAAAGGACGCCACCTTCAAGGACTCGGGACTTACTGAAGATCAAGGTAGAGCAATCGAGTGTCTAGATTCTGTTTCCAACTAGAATCAAGCTTATTATTGGCAGATTTGACCTGGAACGTGATGACAGACGGAGTCTTCCAGGTTGTATTGAATGTCAACGCCTCCTGGGGTGGAATGGGTTTGACATGGAAATCATTGAAGAGATACCATTGGCTCTGGCTCTGGCTTGGAGGCACGGGTGCGGAATGTGCAACTAAATAAGACAGTCAGCTTTTCTGGTTACTTCCAAACCCCAGACGAGCCTCGTCTGAACTTACTGTTCGCCATGGCCACGAGATGAGAGCTCTGTTGCTGGCCGCCGTCGATGCTGACAGCCAGACTCGTTAAAGAATATACCGTAATGTTATGAATCCCCCGCATCAAATGTAGCTTCAAGTCTTCCCCCTCATAACAGAAAAACTGCCCATTGTCAACGATGATGCCGATCTCTTCCGGTAGCCACCCAGGGGTAGCCCAGAGACGTCGGTGGTCATTGTTGTTGATTGCAGTCGTAAGCATTAACACATCAGGTATTCTATGGATGGTCTTCCGGGTGGCCAGAGTCTGGTACCTATGACAGTTGTTGCACCAGCCCTTGTTGGTCGTTTCTCTCTCTACACTCATCTTCAACACCTGCGAGAAGGTTGTGCCTCGCATTCTCGGGTTTCGGTGGTGTTTCTACTGCATGTGAGCTCCAGATATATATGTCACATGAGGAACGCATTATACTGACATTCTGTGGATAGATCAACTCGTTCACCATCGTAGGATCAGCCTTGGTCGTCTCGCTTCTGCAATTCATACACCTAATAGAATTGATGGCAGACGTTTGGAAAAGCTAAATAGGTCAGCAAATTGGCCTACTTTACAACGTGAGTGCAAGTACCTCTTCGAAAGCCCCTGGCCGAGGCCCCTCAACAGAGTAGGCTTGGGAATTCCGGATCATCAAATTATAACTATTGGCCATTTGTCGGAAGAGAAACCTAGTCAACTGCTGCAACATGACGGTAGGTGACGCATGGGGTTCTTCCTCGAGTAGACCCAATTGGCCCGCTGCTCAAGGTTAGCAAGTACTGAACGGGTGAGCAGCCATTTACTTACACTCGGCGTGATAGCTTAGGGTTCTCGTCAAGTTCGATGCTTGGCAAGCCTCTCCTTCTGCTTTATATAGCATATCGAAAAGGAAGCCCAGCTCGCACAAGAGACATAATTCATCAACACAAGCTGTCGCTGCGTGCTGTAATGCAATGTTTCGAATCAAGGGAGTGTAATGCATTACTTGTAATAATGGATTCGCGTATGCGTTGACGATATGATTTTGCAATCCCGAATATTGCGTCTTGTTGAAGTAGCTAGATTCCCTTAGCATATTGTCAACAACGAGAGCTTATTAACGTACCCGAAGTCAAAGTCATCGATTCCGAATTTACTGTATTTAATCTCGATATTTTGGTACAATTCCGGAACCTCGATCTTGTGAGTTTCAAGCTTGGCGTCCTGCAGGACCTGCGGCATCTCAGGAACAACTTCTTCGGGTGCTGGCGTTCCGGCTGGAGATTTGGCTGCTTCCCTTGCCCTCTCACTGAGGAATTTGGGTTGTTTAAGAAGACTCTGTGGGCTCTCGGCACCTCTTGTGTTCTCAATTTGGTTCCTGCGTGCCGTACGAGTGTTCTTGCCATAGTATCCCCAATCCCTTTCTTGGAGTGTAGCTAAAAGCTGCGGATCAAATTTGACGGGAGGCGCACCAACTTCAGTCACCATGTTGCTTGGCCATGCCGACGCCAATACTTCTCTATAGTATGGCATCCCGACAGTGCTCAGCGGTCTATTATATCTATCAGTGCACACGCTATGTTACTCGGTATACTAGAACTTACGTATCGAGGTTATCGATATCAATTCGAGGGGCAGTCCCAGAATCAGCGGTTTCTATAGGGGTTGGAAATTCGGCAAAGTGGATCTTGCTCGGTGATCCCCAAAGATGGATGTAGCAATCGCCGTCTGCGAGAGCAACCGCCTCGCCAGACGAGGCGATTTCTATCATCGAGAAACCCGATAGACTGTTCGCCTGACGAACGTTGCTCGTATTAGGATTCATCAGGTCAACAACGTGCATCTGTCCGATTTGCGACATGACGATGCTGGTAGTAGACATTCGAGGATGCATCCGAACATAAGCGGCGCCGGCTGGAAACGGCATGGGAGACATGGAGACCATGTTCTTCAGATCGAAGACATTGACGAATGGGTCGGGCATGTAATTGCCCTGCTGTCTTAAAGAATATCCACAAGTAACAATGAAGTCGTGCTGCGCATCCATATCGTTGATCGCAGCCGTATGCGCGTTCCAGATCTTAATCACTTGAAAGCTTAGGGGGTCGAGGATATGAACGGCACCCGCAGGCGTCGCAGCGCATATGTACCGACTTCTTCTCATGATCGTGTACTTATGCTCCGTTGGCACCTAAGAGGCTGTCAGAAATTGAGCAATGTGCTGCGGCAATCGAGATCGTACTTGTTTGGTCACTTCTCCCTTATTCGTGTCGATAACGAACATTTTGTCCTGCTCGCCAGCAACGAGTATTTCTGCCGTGCCCTTAGACGTGAAACTCATACATCGCAAATTCTTCATATCTTCGTGTCTACGTATGTCTCTGATGAGCATTGGTCCAATACAACCTCTGGAGACAGGCAATTCACCTTATTGACCACAGAGGCGGACCTCTCCTCCATGCCATATGGACCCCACGGGAACCGAGGGCAACAACGCCCTTGTCGTTGAAGAGGATCTGTCGAACCGGGCCATCTTGCGACGTATGGGCCTTAAATGCGGTATACCGTTGAAGTTTCGTGCCGTAAAATGAGGATACTCTACCCTACAGCAAGCATCAGCGTAAGGCTCGAGCGTCACTTGACGGTCGGTGTTCGTACATATTCATTGCCAGTCCATAGCAGCTCCTGGCTCGTATCAAATGCTAGAGTCGAGACGGGCGTCGGCATAGCCCGAAGGCCAGGCGGCGGGAAAAGTACGCGGGCGACCTAGACACGAGCAGGAGAGGTCAGCCTTATACAATGGCATGATATGAGTGCCATCGCGATTGCTTGAATGCCGAGCACTCGCTATAGACAAGGCGCGCGACCAGCGGGGTAAAGAGGCATTGGCATTGCGGTTATGATGGGTTATAAACTTGCCTCGTCCCAGTCTCCATCCATGTTGACAGCTTGTCATTATCGGCCAGAGGGCGGGTGGAATATCATCCAGGTCGGAAGCTCTACGCGTTCGGCGATTGTACAGATGAAGTTGGTGGGATGAAGCAGTGTACGTACAATTTATATCCCAGTCTTAGCCCTGCTGCCCTGCTGCCCTGGTCCAATTTAACGACAAGGAGGGGTTAGTTAGGTACATGTACATACCGGGTACCGTTAGCGTCTGCAATGGCCCTTGTCCCCATCTGCAGAACACTCTGAGCAAAACCAAGTTCGGCATTAATACATACGACTCGTTTTATGTAAACGTTGCTAGTTGAATGCATACACCTTAATACATATTCTTCGCAAGTACTTGAACGATATACTCCACCAATTTACCATACAGCTAGCTCTACTTCCAACCCCGAAGACTAGGTCATATGAAAGGTCCTTCAATTGAGTGAGATGTTTATATGAAACTCATGTAAAACAATATAGATATTGAATACGTTCCCCTATATATTTATACGGTTGCTACTTTACACCTGTGTTGTTAAAGTTGATATCTCAATTCTGATATAACCCCTAGTATTCACTTATCGGATTTCGAACTCACACGCCCTCTCCCGCCTCTTACTAGACAGCACTTGAGTTTGAGTAGTGCTTATTGATTCGTGATTATGGCTATAGAGATAAATCCCTATACCGCAAACAAGACTCTAAGCATTACCACCCAATCATAGAAAGGGAGGGACACATGCTCGACTAAACTCAGTCGCAGTATCAAGCCTGCAACTACACATGAACATCACAATGCAAAGAAAGCAGCACAATTAATTGTTTATGGCTTGGTTCTTTTTTTATGTACTGTATGTGAAAACCCGTCTAAAGGTCTGCCACTGACCGCCCATTTTCTTCTTCTTCTTCTTCTTCTTCTTCTTCATGCTTGATCTTCTTACAACCCATTCCATGAAGACTTTGAATCCATCAGTCATAAATGCTCAAACTGTACAGCTATGTAGCTAGTTAGGTAGCTCTCCCTCTCTCTCTCTCATGTGGAGGAGGAGGAGGCTCCTCGTCTTTATCCATATCCCATGCGTGTTGGTGGTATCGCGCTGCTGTTGCGCATCATGGTCCGCGGACAACGTGCCCAGTTC
The DNA here is from genome assembly GCA_022497155.1 of Whalleya microplaca. Taxonomy (NCBI): domain Eukaryota; kingdom Fungi; phylum Ascomycota; class Sordariomycetes; order Xylariales; family Xylariaceae; genus Whalleya; species Whalleya microplaca. The sequence continues at coordinate 367,583 of MU385741.1, read as the reverse complement.
CTGCCTGTCCGTGGGGGGGGGGGGGGCACATATTGATTGATTGATAGGTATACTCGGCGCTAATGAAAGGCCTTTCTTAGGAGGAAAATATTTAGGAGGAATGCGTGAGAGGGTAAGGGAAAAGAGGTAACAAATAGGGAAAGGAAAATTTTCATCAAAGATGCCGTGAAGCTCCTTTTCGTTTCTATTTATAGGATGGGGCCGGCGGCCTTGACCTCGTCGGTGGCCTCGGAGTCGTACTTCTTGAAGTTCTCGAGGAAGAGGCCGCCGAGCTTCTTGACCTCCTGGCTGAAGCTGTCCTTGCCCGCGGTCCAGGCGACCTCGGGGTTCAGCAGCTCGGCGGGCACGCCGGGGCACGTCTTCGGCACCTGCAGGTTGAAGACGCCGTAGGTCTCGTACTCGACCTTGGCCAGCTCGCCCGAGTGGATGGCGTCGAGGATGGCGCGCGTGTACTTGAGCGGGCAGCGCTTGCCGCCGTGCACGTAGCCGGCGCCGACCCAGCCCGTGTTCAGCAGCCACGCGTTCGCCGAGTGCTTCTCCATCTTGTCCGCCAGCATCTTGGCGTATCGCATGGGGTGCAGGGCGAGGAAGGGCTGGGCAAAGCACGTGGAGAAAGTAGCTTCTGGCTCTGTCACGCCGTCCTCAGTTCCCGCCATCTTGGACGTGTACCCGGAGATGAAGTGGAACATGGTCTGGGCGCTGTTCAGCTTTGAGATAGGAGGCAGTACGCCACGAGCGTCACATGTCAGCAGAACAATGTTGCTGGGGTGGCTTTCTGATATGCATGGAATCTTGGCGTTGCTGATGTACTCGATGGGGTATGCGCTACAAATTTCGTTAGTTTCGATTCAGTTGATGCCACATGCGAAAAAAAGACTTACCATCGGGTGTTCTCGGTGAGGGTGGCATCGTCGTAGTCGACAACTCTGGTGTCCTGGTCGAACACGACGTTCTCCAGGACCGAGCCGAAGCGGATAGCACCGAAGATATCCGGCTCCTTCTCGGCCGAAAGGCCAATGCACTTGGCGTAGCAGCCACCCTCGATGTTGAATACGCCCCGTTCACTCCAGCAGTGCTCGTCATCACCAATCAGAGCTCGGTTGGGGTCGGCAGACAACGTGGTCTTGCCCGTGCCGGACAAGCCGAAGAAAAGCGTAACATCACCGTTCTTGCCCTCGTTCGCCGAGGAGTGGAGAGTCAGGACGTTGTGCTTGATGGGCATCTCGTAGTACAATACGGTGAAGATACCCTTCTTCATCTCGCCAGCATACTCGGTACCCAGGATGACCATCTCCTTCTCGGCAAAGTTGATAGCTACTGAGGTTCCTGATGTCATGCCTTCAGTGTATCTGTTGGCCGGGAAAGAACCGGCATTGTAGATGGTGTAGTCGGGGTGGAAATGCTCTAGCTCTTCCCGCGACGGGCGGATAAGCATGTTGCGCATAAACAGGGCATGGTAGGCACGGGCACAGATAACGCGAACTCGGATTCTGTACTTCTCGTCCCAGCCAGCGTAGCCGTCGACAACATAGATTCTTGTTCGGGTGTTCAGGTAGTCAACCGCACGTTCTCGGTTGATTTTCCAGACCTAGACAAAGCCACAGTGTCAGCGGTTGCAAATATGTCACCGCTCATTTGTTAGATAGCGATAATGAACATTGGCACGTGAGGGGGTGGGGATGGTGATCTAGCTCGGCTGTGTGGAAGCGCGGGGTGCAGGAGATTGCCGGATTTGGCCCGAACTCCACCGGGTAAGGCGATTTGAGTCTTGAATGACGCCAATGACAAGGGTCAATTCCCAACTATCAGGGCTAGACCAAACAACACCTGACTTCCGCTGAAAGAATGTGGAAACTCGCCCCAAAGTCTGGGCAACTTGGGGTGAAAGGGCATAGACTGGTGACTTGTTTGTAATAGTGACGTAGAGATGCTCTCAAAACGAAACCATAGGAAAGCGCCGGCGATGCTAAGACGTGTGTAGGAACAGGGGGCTGATAACCGCATCGGATGAAGGTTTGCTTGATGCGGACAGGCAGACGGGATGAAAAAGGCAGATGACGAGAAAAACAAGACAATGTTCGTCTTACCTCAGGGCCCATGGGCTTGTTCACTGGTCCCCACCTGTGAAGCAATTGCAGTTAGCCAGCTAGCTCCATAGTAGGAAAGATGCTATGAGACGCAGGAATGCCGTACCAGATGTCTTTTTCTGATGACTCTTCCTTGACGATTCGCTTATCTGAAGGTGATCGTCCAGTCTTTGCGCCGGAGTATGCTGTTAATGCGCCGCTTGATGCAATGGCTGAGCCCATCTCGTAGACCTAGTTAGACGGTTAGCATTCGAGCTGGTGGTGATCGCGTGCTGGTCGCGTGCTCGGATTCAGTGGCTGTCTTACCAAAGCATCTTCGTATAACGCGGCAACAGAAGGGTTGGGGATCTATTGAATCGATTAGTTGACAACGCCCATCACAAATTCTGGATTAAATTGCAACTCACAATTGCAACTCTGTCATAGTCGATGTGTGCCTTTTCGTGCAATTCCTCCTCTGTGTCGTGCTATATTAGCTTACTGACGAACGAACAAGGACCGGGTTTCGAGGATTTGAGTCAGGAATTGCATCGGTGGCTCATACCTAGCTCTGTGTGTTCTCTTTCGTTGTGGGGTCTGAAACACAGGTGTCAGTAAGATGCCATATTCATATTCTCAAGGACTGGTGAACTTACTCTACACCACTGGGGTGAAGAGCGGTTTTGTTGACTTTGTTATTGGGAATCACTAATACCGCGGTGGTTAGCTTCCAAGTTTTTGGAGAGAAGACTTAATTAAGTCTTCCAAGTCTAGAGTTCGAGGTTGGCTTACTCTTGCTGGATTGGAGGAGAGAACGGGAGAGACCGGTAGAGAGTTGCTGAGACTTAGGGCCTTTGACGGATGGATCAGTGTAGGGAGAAGCAGTTCTGTAAACAGGGTCGGCCATGGTTCTTATGTTTCTTGAGCGTCTCGAAAATCGGGATGCGTCGTGATGATTATAGCGGCGGAAGATAGAGTTCCACCCGGCGTCTAACGGAGAATATCGATTTTGAAATTGATTATATGGGGCAGGAGACAAAGCACCGGCAATAGAAGCATGCACAAGGTAACTTATCGGTCTGCTAGTGATGGGCCGAAACCGAGGATATATATAAAAGACACAGGGTGTGGGGACAGCAGAGGTTGAGCGAGCCATGCCACTGGATAGCAGTGGCTGTTGCCATTGATTGGGCCACTGGGGCACGAATTCAAACCGGAGCAAGGGCACGGAGGAACCCCTGCATTATCGGGACGTAATGTATCTTCTTTTTCTTCTTTTCTTTGTTGTTCCTGGCTGTGCTACTGCCAGCGTATCCTCGTCTATCGTAGGGCCAAAACTTGCTTAACTGGTTCGGGATGAGTTGCAAGTGCAAAATAGAAAAAAAATGGACCGGCGCATATGGAAGGCGAATTTGGTGTGGTGTCAATGCAAGTCGATGCATCCAATCGTCAAATTGGAGGTTGTTCCCTTTCCGTGTTTTTCCTCAGCCTCTCCAAATCATGTCGCCAGCCAGTCCCAGGGATTATAGGCTATCGGCTGATTTTACCGACCGTTTTCGTTGCATGTGCATCATCAAACGCGCATGTCGTACAACTTACAGTGTCTCAATTGCTACATATGATATGTTGAACACCCAATCCGTACGGATTTGATATTGATGGAAGCTCTAGAAGTTTTTTCTAGAAAATTACCTTGTCTATACGAAGTCGTAGATGTCGTAGTACATCGGGATCACCTAGACGACAACAGAAAACCCAGGTGAGAGGCAAAGTACACACTGACTATACTGACTATAGTAAGTCAGTATAGAATGGAGGGGCACATCTCCCCGCTGTGACTTCATCTTCACCAAACCCCACGGCGGGGCCGACGGGGCAGACGATACCTACATACGTAGAAGCTTCCCACTTTCGTACATCACCGACGCCTTCATTACACGTATGAGCTCATGACACTAACACCACTAGCCTAATTAGATCTCGACTCGGATAGATTTCTAGGCATCCCAAAGACTGGCAGACGGCTAGATGGCAACAGGCCAGACGTTACGGGGTGGCGATTTGAGGGGCCCCGGATCTTATTAGACTTCATACGACGATGGTTCGCTTGTCACGGTATCACTCATTATCCCAGGTAGGTAAGCAGTTTGTCTTTCGAATGCCGACCTTCCCATGTGGTGTTGGATATCTGCGAACCACCAGCCGATTCCCGGGATTTTCCACTCGCAACCAAACATATTCACCGCCGAACTCGCCTAATGCGATCAAGAGACATGTCTTAATTCTCAGATACAGTAGTCGTCAAAACCCCTGCACGTGTACATAATCAAGGACCCGACTCTTTCCATTCGTCCTACCATGAGCTGCATGAGAATACGGATCAGTACTTGGGTCAGGATCCATTTCAGCCGCCAAGACCTGCGATCCAATCAGACGAACCAGCGCGGCTCGAGATGCACTGCACAATCGACCTTGCATTGCATACTCCACACGACAGGAGCTTTTACATATTACGCTTTTGGCTGACTCGGCTGACGCTAATGAGGCGACGATTTCAATGAAATCTTGATCCCTCTTGTCCGACCCCATAATCTTTGCCGAACTTCATCCCGCTATTGGGCTAGCAGCATCGCCAACTCTTCCGACTTTCTCCGTATTCCTGGGGCTGGCTGGGCCTGCTTACAGCTATCTCCTGAAATTCGTAAGACCAAGAGATAGCCTCGATCCTCTAACTCCCGTATGGGCAGCCTTACGTAAATGCAGAAGCGCACAATGGCAAAAAGTAGGTACATGTTCGGTTCATCTACCTACACCAACTTTGGATAATTGCTGGTCGGCTAGAGAATTTACGAGAAATTCATATTAAACATGTGAACAGCTTACAACTGTGACATCCGCTATGGCTTGTTACAAAGTATTATTGGAAAATTTGAACGATCACGAGCACTGGTACTGGCATAGTACACCGCTATCAACATCATGATGCTATAATTTATAGGTAACTAATGGGTAAAAGTATCTAATAGCTACTGATTAGTACGTACAGTAGTGCCAAGATCTGCCAGTTCTTCTCTCCCAAACTTAAAATACTATCGGGCAACTTCGGGTTCGAGACTGTCAAAATCCATGACGTTCCAGGCCTCCCCACCAACAGTTACGTATCAAGAGGCCTCCACAGCCTAGACTAGACCTCCTCGGCTCCTCTCCCGGAAAAGATTGGAGCTCCCGTTTGGCCGGGAGCTACTTGACTACTTGCGGATCCGAACCGTCCCGTATTGTGGGAATTCTGGCTAACGTAATTTTCCGAACGCGCCGATCTTGGAACGTTCTCCGTTCGGCATCGATACTTACTTCGGGACGTAGATCAAATGTGAGACTGTAGGAGTTCAACATCTCGATTCTTGCTTACTCCTTGAAATGGTTATCAGGGCAGAGACACAATGCACGACCCGTCTAACAGCCAAGGGCACAAGAGCTCAATTTCAACCTTCATGCTGCCCCTTCCAAGCTCGCTGGGGGCTAATATAAGCTTACACACAACATCGCGAGATGTAATTTCAGCCCTTTCATTTCAGAGGTCACGAGAATATTGTACTTGCTTTTGCTCTTTTTTATTCAATGTTATGGCTACAAGGCGTAATTGCTACGCAGCATTTACAGCGTTGTTTTTACGATAACTAGTTTGATGGCTTTCATACTATGTCATGTTCTCGCATAGTTTAGAATACGTAACATGGAATATTTGAAACAACTTAAAGTTTACCCCTATATAACATCGACTCTATAAATGGCGGTGTACATAGATAGATATTGTCTCCAAGTATATATATCACATATTAGGAAGCAGCCAGACCTATCGGAAGTTACGGTTATCCACATTAAAAGCTTACATTCGTGTGTAATATATATTGAGTGCTATGTTGGCTTTAGAGAAATCTGTAAGATTTCTGTTCTTTGGTCAATTTCGATGCCACAGTCCTCTGATACCCGCTTCAACCAGACAGAAGCACACTCGCAGCATAAAGGGGGGAAACAATATGCAGGTCAATGCAGTTTTGATGGGTGTAATATTTGATTATTTTATACTCTGTCGCAATAGGGTTAGCTGTTACAAAGCTCCCCTTTCTTCCAGCAGTCGTGAAATCTGTGGTCTTTCGAACGCACTATTGAAATAAATGTTCTAAACAACTATGCAAAGATCGCTACATAATACAGTAGTCAATACAGGCTTCAATACAAGCTAACAAGGTATTGACGATCACGGAAGTGCCTAACTGATGATTGCACACATGATTACTGTCAAATATCCTAATATTTCAGGTATAAAGCAGCGTCGCCAGTACCCTCGTTCATGGGGAAGCCCAACGGTCTATACTCAGTACCTAGCATTTACTCAACTCTTGGAGAAATTGGGTGTAACGAAGCCGTTACCACAGGTCTTGATTTGAAATAACAAAAGGCGTGAAAGGTAGAAATACTTAGATTGATCGCTGGCTAGCAAAAAGAGACTATCTAAGGGACGGCGAAATACAGTCCTTTTATATCTGAATAGCTTCCTAGTAAATGGGACTTGATTGCCAAGCCACTAAGAGCCTTGGCAACCAGATGGTTGCCAAGCCACTATCCCTCTTGGCAACCAGGAATTACGTGGTAGCTGGTTGCGGGGATATTTAGGAATGGGTGGTTGTAACATTGGGTCAATACTGGAAATTTGCTTTATAGTTCGATACACGCTTCCTTGGAAAAGCACACAAAATACATACCTCAGGAAAAAGTTTCTGCCTCTTCCACCAGAAAATCGCTACCGGGCAGTCGACGTCAGTAATTTTCTGATTCACTAGGTCTTCAGGTACAATAGAGACCACGACTCCAGCGTCGTCCAGGACGATGATACCACATACTTCGAGGGCCTACTTATCCTGATACGAGTTCGCGAGTTACTGTACATAACATGGGCTCTTGCACGTCTAGTAGGATATCCCAGAGACTTGAAAGCAACGCATGCCCAATAATAGAAAAATGGGTTATCCGAGGCTGTCATTCCAGCAATCTATAGGCCATTGCGACGATAATCTCGGCCCTGTATTATCGTCACTGCGAAGTGAGTAAGCGTTTTAGGGCAGTGGTGTTGCTCGCTACTCTCCAAAATCCCATCTCTTTTTATGTAAGGCCTGGGTCAACTCTGCTGCACAAAGTACCTGGCGCAGCGTGGCCCATTGCTTACTCCCCAGCTCAAGGGTTGTTGCCTCATAAACCAAAATATGCCTGAGCTTTCCTAACATCAGTTGGCTCACTGGTCAGACCAACAGTTCAGTTTCTAGGCAACCACCTAGTTCTTGAAAGGTTTGGGGTTCAATTCCCTGAGTGAGTCCATTGTCAAAAGTCATATTTGATCATCCCACTTTCCGACAGCGGGACCCCCAGCCAAAGCTGATGGGAAAATGTACCAAGCCCGGGTTATTCTGATGGCTTATCTTGGACCACATGTTATGATTAGAGGCAATGGGCGAGCTCATTATTTTTTTAATAATCTTTTCCCCTTCTTTCCCTTTCTTTTTTATATCTGCCTTAGCTTAACTTAAACTGGGGTTATATAGTTAATGTGATGAAGCTTGAACAAAACGGAGCTCAGCTAAGGAGGAAAAGCCCCAGATGCTTTGCTTTATTATACAACTTCATCGCCAAAAGATTCACCCACTTAGACCACCTTTCCGCCGTCATTAATAATCTTAAGCTCTTATTCATTTACATACATAGTAAGCCTATTACCCAAGTATACTAATTCAAAATCTTCCCTATCTCGACTTGTCTCGCCATGAGGCAAGTTATCAAATGGTGGGTGTCCTTGCTAAACAACAATCCACTTCTGCATGCGTCGGAGATTATCGGGGATAACCTTTATATCGAGAATAACCCATGGAATTATAACACCGATATCTCCCCGCGACCTACGTACCTAGTCTTGGGGTTTGGGGTTTGATCTATTCCCATTTTGCGGTACATAGAACACGCATCAGGAATGCCCAGGAGTGGAGAGGGAGATCGACAAGCATAGATCTCGACTCGATCTCGGAATGCCGTAGTGCGGTTTTCACCAAGGGACTTGCATGCGCGCGAACAGGTATTACCAAACGCCGATCTACGCCAGGGATCAGTCAGTCGCCTGACAAACTGCTGTAGGGCGTTTGATCTTCCTCTCGACTAAACGAGACACAAGGCGACTTTCTATGCAATGACGTCTCGCGAGCTTCTGTCTATTTATACTCGAAGAATGGAGAATCAAGAGGTGTATGTGTAAGCATAATTGCATGAGCTCGGTATCGGTATAGGAATCTCACTTAAACAGAACTCTTGCACATCATGAATAACTGATCACTGAGCTAGGATAATGGATTAAAGGGGACGAAAGCGACAGGGGTATCTCCGACGTAAGTTATCGTTCGATGTTTGCCAGAATAGCTCATGTTTGCCCTCAACATGAAACCGAGAATAGGGCATAAGCCAAGAGCCGCACTGCGGCACCGCAAGCTTCACAAATGTCAAGGCCAATTGGATTAAAAACAAGGAAAGCCCTTGGCCGGTGCTGCGCCCGTGTAACAGAGCCGTAATTGTCTGAACACCACCATCTCTCACTCTCTCTCGGTCGGCGACAATCAATTCCTGCCTAGACTTCTGTTGTTGTTCTTGTTGTTGTATACGTATTCAATCAGAAAACTTTAGGGGCTTTCCAACTTATTAAACCTAGATATACGAGAATTGGGTATAATGAGTTCTGAAACCTTTGAGCTCACGAACCGCATCCGCTTGTCTACGAACAGCACCTGCAGCATCACCCACCAACCCTCCATAACCACCTCGACGTTTAACATCAAAGGCGGGATCTGGTCCAGTGTTACACGGCCGCGGTATAGACCGGCTAATAAGCCCCAGCAGCAGCAACAGCAGCAGAAGCAGCAGAAGCGCAAGACCTCCAATCAGCCTGCCTCTACATCCAGCCCTAAACCTACTCAGCCGTAGCTGGCAGCCTAGCTATTACTCATCACCACTCAGGCGGCCCCGGACCCAGGCCCGACCCTGTCTTGTGTGACAGTCCTACAGACGGGCAGAACAGCTGCATGACAACCCACCAGCTGCACCCAACCCCCCCAGAAAAAAATGGCATCCGACCTCGCAAACGAAGCCAAGAAAGTCGTCCTCGACGTAGGCGGGCGGCGCTTCCACACGACGAAGGACACCCTCGGGCACAGCACCTTCTTCCTCGCCCTGCTATCCGGGCGCTGGGAGCACAGCAAGCAGGTGGACGGCAGCTACTTCATCGACGCGGACCCGGAGCGGTTCGTGGACATCCTGGCCTTCCTGCGCCGCGGGACCATGCCGCTGTACTGGACGCCCGAGCGCGGGCACGACTACGCGCGCTACACGCGGCTCCTCGAGGAGGCGCGCTTCTTCGGGCTCGCCGAGCTCGAGCTCTGGCTCGCGTCGCAGGCGTACCACAAGGCCGTCGCGTATCAGACCCAGGTCGTCACCAAGGACGTGAAGGCGCTCGAGACGTTTTTTCTCGATACGGCCAAGCCTGAGGTCCATGTCCGCTGGGTCGATGATAATACGTATTATTGCTGTGGGGGGTCCAGGAGACATCATGGACACCCTGAGTTCTGCGATCAGTCGTGCTTCAAGCACCGCGAGGAGGTCAAGATCCCGTGCGAGGAGGGCCAGAAGGCGCAGGTTGTGGTCGTGAGTACCAAGGTCCAGATCTCGGCTGATGAGTTGAGGGCGCCGTCGCAGGCGCCGAGGCCGCCGCCGTACCAGGCGGCTTAGCAGTGTATGTATGAATTTGGGACTTAGCTGGGTCTTTTGAAAAAAAAAAAAAAAAAAAAAAAAAAAAGTTGTGGAGGAG